>VACF01000581.1:0-53761 GCA_006891605.1 Pleurozium schreberi
TATATATATATATATATATATATATATATATGCATATGGTGCAATACTGATGGGATACGAGACATATCCCATATTGTTTGCTTTCACATTCAACAATTCAAATTATAAGAAGAAGGAGTGGGGGTGTCCGGCCAACACGGAAAAAAAAATCATGGGGGGCTAATAATTTTTAATGGGGGCTCTTTTGGGTGCATAGTGGAGGGTGGGATGAATTGAAATGCACATGTCCCACACTATGCACCCAAAAGATGTATGCCTTACTTACCATGGGAGAGTGATGAAGACTTGTGACCTTGGGCTTTGTTGCAATCCAAATGGTAAGCTGTAAGCCTTGGGACTTTGTTGACTTTGTCAAAGAAAAAAGAAAAAAGTTGGCATTATTTTAGAAAACAAATGTTGTATATAACATCATTTTGATGATGAATTGATTGAGAAATTTTGCTCAAGACAATTAGTTTACATGTCCACTATTATCACATTCTTGAAGGAAGTACTTTAATTTGTTCTTATGTGCATCGTGCAAATGTCACACTAGCAACTTCAAATTGCAATGAATTGTCACACTTAAGTTGAAGAAGAATGCTCACTTGTTAGGCTCTAGGTTTTCATCACAAATGTTGGATCAAAATGTGACAGATTTTGTGACAAGGGTCAAGGGGCTGACATTGCATACTTAATATAATAGATAATAAGACATTGCATACTTAATATAATAGATAATAAGGGTCTCTTTTTTGACTCAACATCCTCTTTTGGGAAGATTAGAGTCACACCCTATGTTCTTGGTCTATATATAAGGAATTCTTTAGAGTCAATTGAAGATATTGGTTTTCAGACATAAATTATGTACTTTTAGAAATGAATGAAGTTTGAAATATTATATGTGAGATGTTTGGAAGGTTGTAAAAAAATTTCTTCTATATTTTCTAATTTTCAGAAAATTTTAAAACTATATAAGAAATTACAAAGAATAACATTTTCAAGTGTAAAACACTAAAACATTTATTTAATCATCATCATCAATTTGAAAAGATGAAACAACCAACTTACGGCGTGGTAATGAAAATCACATCAATTATGAAAAGACAAAACAAAATAAGAAATACGAAAAGTAGTGCCAAGAAAAACAATAAGAGTTGTAGTAGACAAAAMCCGAAAAAACTAATAGCTAAAAGTGCCAAAATTGCTCACACAACATAGTAAAGTATTTTCAATAGTTTGTGCCAATTCTGACCCCAACATACAATATCTAATTACTATCTATTGAATTACTATCTACAGAATATCTAATAGATTTTCCACTACATTCACTACTTTTAAAAGAATCCAAGAGTAACATCATATGGTTTACATAAAAAGATCTATTAATAATATGAATCAATCCATATTACTTTATATTACTTYAGAAGAAGTTTCACAATTGAGCACATATTGCAATCAAGTTTAAATCTTAGGGTTTGCTTGGCAATTTTTTTGAAGTACTTACTCAAAGCAATTTACAATGTTTTATTTTGTAGTAAGTTTGAACTTCANGCCCTATGACATTTCAAATTCAAATTTTTACAACTAATTCCACAAAGCTCCAAAATATACAAAACCACTTGGGTTAGATGTCAATTTCACTTGTCATTCACTGAAAAATTTAATGAAAATTATTTCAAGAAGCTTTGCTTGGCCGAAATTCAATTTCAGCTTTGTTGTGGGCGATTTCTGGACTTGTTACCTTAGTAATTTTCATTGTGTTGGTGCCACAAGGGCAAATAGAGACTAGAGGCCACTATGCGTTCAAAGACAACACACACTATCTTCTATCCACCAAGTATGAGCACTAGAGGTAGCCATACAAACATGCCATTTGAAAATTTAATTGACCCCACCCCACCTCCCAAAGAAATGATAGCCGGATACGGGTACGGGCAGTGATACAAGTATGGATACGAATATGGATACATGTACCGAATATAGATTACATATATATGCATATGGTGTAATACTAATGGGATATGAGACATATCCCATATTGTTTGCTTTCACATTCAACAATTCAAATTATAAGAAGAGGGAGTGGGGGTGTCCGGCCAACACGGAAAAAAAATCATGGGGGGCTAATAATTTTTAATGGGGGCTCTTTTGGGTGCATAGTGGAGGGTGGGGGTGAATTGAAATGCACATGTCCCACACTATGCACCCTATACACCCAAAAGATGTCTACCTTACTTACCATGGGAGAGACTGATGAAGACTTGTGACCTTGGGCTTTGTTGCAATCCAAATGGTAAGCCTTGGGACTTTGTCAACTTTGTCAAAGAGAAAAGAAAAAAGTTGGCAATATTTTAGAAAACAAATGTTGACTATATCATCCTCATTTTGATGATTAATTGATTGAGAAATTTTGCTCAGGACAATTAGTTTACATGTCCACCATTATCACATTCTTGAAGGAAGTACTTTAATTTGTTCTTGTGTGCATCGTGCAAATGTCACACTAGCAACTTCAAATTGCAATGAATTGTCACACTTAAGTTGAAGAAGAATGCTCACTTGTTAGGCTCTAGGTTGAGTGAGAGTCAGGCGAGTCCTTTTTTCAAGTCATGTAATCAGTTCCAAAATCCACGTCACACTTCATGAGTATCACTCCGACTCAATCGACAATATGCCAAAACTTCCTGTACACCTCATATCACTGATACAGTAGTACACTTTGCACCTGTCAATAATGGTGGTTTATGAAACATTGACAATCCCTCAGCTCATGGTTTCAAGTTCTGTGAAAACACTTTACAGAATTCACATGATTGTAACTTGTAAAGCATGTACAGCTGTGTGGCACTTGAAACGTAGTTGCTCATAATCTCCTGGTCCCCACAATGGCTCTTGCAATCTTACAACCTGATGGTTGTCCAGAAAAACAAGGGCCCACTGGACTGAACATTACCCAAATCTACACTCTCTTCACTTGGCAAAGGAACTTATCCTGTGCATTTGAGATTKCTTTTTCCTAAATCCCTCAAACTCCACTGAACTATGGTATCTCTTAGCAAGAGAACTCAAGAACATGCCCTGAAAATACTCACTGCTAGCAAAGTTCTTGAAGCAATTCCTACTCAGAAATTAAACTCAGATTCTTCAGCAATTGGTGCAAAGGATAAAATTCAAGAGCTGCATGACAGGTCCTTGTAAGAAAAGTAACTGGATCATAGAGCTTTACAATAAATTTTTCTAGATACAAAGTATCATAAATTTCGCATGTTGAAGTACAAAACCAAAGACGCAAGCTTTGTCCTCCATGCACCAACAAACTAACCCGTGGAACTTGCTGTTCCGTCTGTCTGCCACAATAGCCAACAACAGTACAAGAATTGCCAGCGTTGTTTTGGGATGGCCAACAAGACAATTCTTGACATTCAACAAGGTTACTAGAATAAAGTCAAATCTCGTCGGCTCACGCACTGGTGGTTGTTCTGCGCTTCGAAACAAATCCAAGAACTTCTCCCATCCTGCACCCTCCAAGCCCACAAGCCACCTTCTGTCAGCATAGTTACATTGTTACATACGGACACTGAGAGCTACTATTGCCAACCATTTGAAGACCACTCAAAACACAGAATCCACTGGAGGCTTGCAATAACCAGTTCATGAATAAGGAAGTCAAAAATGACATTATGCTTACTAAACATTCTAGAACCGAGAAGCTTCCTCCCTTATATGACATTCCACTTATCCCTCCCTTACATTCTTGGGGAAGAGTTTTGATTGAAGTAGTCACTGACACCTGTAAGGCCTGATTTTCATGGGAGACAAAGGGACCCTGCGAAAGTGGTTAATAACGTTATGTGAGGTGCTAAAGCATGTACACCTAATGCGATGACAAAAGCACAACACTCCCAAGTCCACTAGGTCCATGTCGAGAATGCTACACAAAACAATCACAACAATTACACTCTACCCATAGAGCCCTGTGAATTGTCAACACTCAGTCTAATTGAGTTCAAAATTCAAAACACTAGTACAGAGGTGATGACAAGTTCAAGGAATCTGTTGACTGTTCACAAGAGTGGAATAATAAGGGCCATTACGAAGTTGGGTCATTACGGCTCGGTTCCTTCGCCGCTGCTGCCGCTGCAATTGCAGCAGGAGAGGGACAACTCACAAAGGTCCACGTAGGTCGACTTCTGCTCTTTTTTGTCCTAGTCATCATCACCGCCGTAGGTTTCTCTTCAGCTTCGGAAGCCTTGTTTTGCTGTCAAACTTGCTTGACGGTGGATACTTTTTTGCGAGCTGATTTTTAGAAGATGTTTTCTCCGAGGATGGATTGCAAATCATGGTTTTCCCGTTGTAAGTTGAGTAGCGGTTTACCGAGTGTACAGAGATTCGAAGTCTAGGGTTTTAGGCTGGCATTGTTATGCAGGTCGATTCAAAATGGCGCAGGCAGGGTTGACAGCGCTCGACACATTGATGTCGCGCAGATGGAGGGAGCGCGAACGCTTGTGGAGAAAGGATGAAAGGCAATGGCGATCTGAGGAGATGATGTTCCGCCAAGAGCTTTGGCAATTCGAGAATGAGGAGTCGAAATTCCGAAATCGACGACGCCGGTATTGTTCTCGCTCTCACTTCCTTTAATTTCGCAGAATGAGTTTTAAACCAGAATTTGAGCTTCAGGATTGATTGTGCAGTAAAAGAATAAAGTCTCATTTTTCAGTTTGATTGGAATACGATCATTCAATCATAATTTTGTAATTCGTGTTTTGAGTTTGATAGATGGCGCGAAGAAGACATTAAGCAGCGACTAATGGATAATTCGCATTACCTTTGGTCCAGGTTAGTACTTATCTCCTTTGAGAACAGATATTCTTAAGTGACAGCTTATTGCTCATGAAAGAGTCTAAATCATTGTAGTCCTTGAAGGTGTCGTCTCCTGGTTATCTCGAGCTGGAGTTTAGGTTTCTTTTGCGTGTCTGCATGCTTTGTACTGCAATGCAATTACACCACTTATTTTGATTTCTGCCGGAATTTGAGAAGTGCTATTCACCCTCACACTGAACTTCGTTGCGACTTGCTACCCTGATTTGTCCTAATTGTGCGTTTGACGCTCTTTCTCCAAAGCCACACTATTTTGAATTAGTGCAGATTGAATGTTATTGTATTGGTTCAATTTTCACTCAAATAAAATTTTGTGATGACAATAATTTTCTTCCGTACATGATGTTAATTTCCCCCCTCACTAATAGGACAAATCAGTGTAATGATTTCAAAATATATTAATATTAGAAAAGTAAAATTTCAGATAAATATTTATATTTGTCATGAAGTATTCAAATCATGCATATTTAAATATAAATTATTATTATTATTATTTTATTTGCATATTCGCATTTTTCATGGTAAATTGCACTAATTCCAATATATTCCAATTTGTTGAGCATTTCATAACTCTAGTCAATGCTTTTGATTCTCATTTTAGTGCACCTTGCAATTCACTAATTTTCACTAATATTGTGGGTTCTTGTTATTAGTGTGGAGCACGGGAACTGGTGTAAGTGTTGTAGTAAGGACCCTGGTTGGTGATAAAAATCCAACTGAGAAAATTGTGAATATAGGTGTGCAGAACTGAACAGAAGAGAAGTGGATGAGAAGGCGGAGCATCTCCGTTTACTTAGTTGGCTTACTGGACTGATTACCAGTTTCACAATGACAACGCCTGTGGAGTTCAGTTAYGATTCCGCTGTTTCTACAGTACRTGACCTTCCCCGAAAAAATGCWGTTGTGTTCTTTATTAAATTTTGAATACCCATGGACGCTTGGCAATTCTGGTTCAGATGCATATTTTGGCTCTGTTTAGATCTTTACGRGGCTTTGCTATTGTCCTTCGATGGATATTTACGAATTGTTCATTGCTTGCAGGCCCGATTGACAGCATATGCTATTTGCACCGCTCTTGTGGTTGGTTTTTCTTATCTCATGCTATCTTGTAGAATGTCTAAGCTCCGTCTCTCCTTTCTCTAATTCGCTAGTCATACTGTATGGCGTGGTCCACTGGCACACCCCTACTTGTTATCGTACCCATTCATCAGAATTTTTGAAATTGAAAGGGAATTGGTATTACGTAGTAGAATATTTTCTTGTTTTGAAATATGCAACTTTTGAGCTAACTAACAAATTTCACTTGTGGATTCACAGCCGACACTTATGACAACAGCCACAATGATAAGCGTGTTCCTCCTTGGCTCTATWTTAAAGATGGGAAAGTGGTTTGTATCCGAGGAAGGTGAAGAAGAGTTTATGGCACAGTGCCGCATTTATGCAGAATCTGGCCACCCCCTCCAACTTGCCCCTCCAGCTCCTCGCCGTACCTTTGATCGGTTCTGGGAATTCAGGTATTATATCTGCACTTTAGCAACGTCCTATGTGGTCTGTGATAGTGTTAAAGTTAGCGACCGGCTTCTGTATATTATACGTCCTGAGATGTATATGGAAGTCACCTTACAGTATCATCATCTCAGTATCATAAGTGAATTAACTGAGTCGCTTCTGTCCATTGCTTAAGTTTTGGAGCAGATTGTTCGTGACGCTGAAACATGTCCTGCTGGATCAATTTGTTGGATGTTATGTGTTTMTTTTCGAGCTGAACATGTTGACTTACTTAGAACGCGATTGTTTGAATGTTGTAGGTGTGAAAGCGATTGGAAGAGGGCTTTCCGTATGTTTTCATGGGGTAAATCTCTGCATACATTTCTGTTATTCATATTRCTGTCCATTTTGCAATTACAGACTCACATGGTGTATGCACTTTTTTTGCAGGCATTACATCCTTTCTGGCACTCCTCTGTTCCATGGGGTAAGCTCTTAATCCAGTTGTTTTGTTCAGCACAATTGGTGGGGCATATTTGGGGCATGTGCTGGTCTTTTAATAATTGAGCCTTTTTTCAAGGTAAATTTCCTCCAGAATACCTAATGCGT
Source organism: Pleurozium schreberi (assembly GCA_006891605.1). Taxonomy (NCBI): domain Eukaryota; kingdom Viridiplantae; phylum Streptophyta; class Bryopsida; order Hypnales; family Hylocomiaceae; genus Pleurozium; species Pleurozium schreberi. The sequence continues at coordinate 6,958 of VACF01000581.1, forward strand.
GTGTCTTGAGTTTAGTTGATGGATTACGTTAGGCGTTTCCTAAGCGTTKCTTGTTTTCTGAATGCAGTTTTGTAAAATTTTGGTTCAGCGACTTGACTGCTATCTTTTTCGCTGTTATTATCGGCATCTTCTTTATCATCTGGTAATGAATATTTTGCATTTGAATCAGATCTTTATCTGCATGGACTGGCAGCAGCTGATTAAATATTTCAGCTTTCTTTGTGTTTCCCCAAGTATTTTCCAATTTGTAGCCCTGCTCGCATATACGTGGCACCACCAGTAACTTAAATGACGCATAACCTCTGGTTCCGTTTACTAAATATACTTAGCTAACATGTATCTACTGCAGGTTAGGAATYAAATTCACGTATGGCTCGTACCTTCGAAACGAAAGAGACGAAGGGCCAGCGCTCGCAGTTTCTCACCGACAACCAGAAATTTCCTGGCCAGACGACCCTTTCAAGTGGCACTTACAACCCCAGAAAAGTAATTCATGGACTCATTCGATGAGTGTGCTGAACCGGGAGGTGGATACTTCTATACCGTCTGTGCCGTGGGTGCAATCGCTAGAACGGAGTACTGATAATCCTAGAAATTCTGCTAACTGAAAATGCCGTGAGAGAGTAGTAGATGATATAATATACCTCTACAATGCAGTGACCCAAAACACCCATCCCGTTTAAATGAAAAGGGTGACATCTAKGTATCTCCAAAATCAGGTTGTACGATTCAGAAGATTGTTACAGGGTTGCACGTTTTCTCTCCAAAATCTGACCCCCACAGCTCTTGTTCAACACAGGACTGAGAGGATGTGTCATCTGGGGATGTGCGATCTTCTCAGTTTGGGTTTCTTCTCGATTCTGGGATGACGGCCACTCAGGAGGTAATTATAAGAGATGCAGGGTACGGTAATGAGATTCTCTTTTGAGTTACCGAGCTATAGTTTTTCAGTGCCTGACGTCCGTCAGACTGGTTATCTGTTCGTTAAGGAGATCCTTAGTTGAAGAGTGACCATGCAGTTTCAAGTTGTTTTCAAGTACGTTTTGCTTACCATCTTCCCTTGGTTTCAAATGAATTTCCACGAGTTGATACTAATAGAATATTTTGCCCTATGATTCGGTTTGTGAAGAACTTCAAGCCTTCTTGAAGTAATTTAATACCCTTTCATCCAAACCATAAACCAAACCATAGGATCTTGTAATAGACTAGTGTAAGAATGTGTGAAAGAAATTTCAGAAACTTTAACTGCGTAGATTGCAAGATATCTACATTGAATAGGGGTATTAACCCCTAAAAGACCAAGGCCTTTTTTCTGTGAAAAAACACTCAAAACTGCCATTTCTGTAGCAAAGAGTAAAAAACATTGGAAATTGTTTTTTTTTTTGCAAATCTAACCATAGGATCTTACACCTAACTAGTATGAGGATGTGTGGGAAAAATTTCAAAATTTTTGACCACACAGATTGCAAGATATCTGCGTTCAAAGATGAGCCATTTTTAGGCAAAATTAACCATAAGATCTTGTAGAAAGTCAAGTCTTATCATCCCTACAAAATTTGGTTCCACTCCAAGTCATGGATTAGAAGATTATAACATAAAATTGAACAATATTACAAAGAAATTCATGTTTTGGTGTAGCTAAAATTGTTCTTTTATTGGCTCTTCTGGACACATAACATTTTAGTAAGTTGGCATCCTATACTCATTCTCAAGGTCACTAAGTCCCACATGTATGGAAGCAAGTCTTGTATTTTTAGTACCAAAAAAATGGTCTTGCGATAGTGATTGCTTCATTGTTAAATTCAAAAAGTTATGAGACAAATGAAAGATTTGTCGCAAGTTTTGAGCCAAAATTCAAGATCAAACATTATAGAGTGTAAAAACACAAGAAAAGACACGCAATGGGAATTTTTTTTGAAAAATGGCTCAAATCCAAGTGCAAGATGTGTATTCTAGTGGTTGTCTCTAGACGGAGACTAACAAGAGTCACGTAGAAAGCACATGATTCTTTGACTCTTTACCCCACACCATCCATGCTTTGAATTTTTTTGTAAATTCAATAATGAAATCTTTTTCTAAATCTATATACACCACTTCATAGCTAACTTTATTCTTTTTAAAATGAACTCAAGTTCAAGTAACTCTTTACATTCTTAACCCCTAAAGGACCATTCGTTCCTTTAGGAGACAAGGTAGATTTCGGGCTTGTACCTACAGTCTCAATTTTTGTCCTGATTTTTTGAAACTTTTTTTGAAGGTAGAAAAACTAATTAGCTTCATGAAAATATTATTTTTTTTTTCAATCGGTGCCTACGAACAAAAGTTATGTCCCAGACAATTCAACACATGGAAGAGGAGGGGGAGGGGGGGCATAAAAAAAAAATTCAAAAATTTCAATTTTTTTTTTCAATTTTTTTCTCATAGTTTATATTTTTTGCCTACATGGAAAGCATTGATTCATTCCGTTTGGATTTGTTATGAGGAAGTTATGGACAATCTTGTTTTTTGGGACAATTAGAGCATCTTCTTGAAAAAAGAACTTGGAGGATTCATTTTTGAACGCAATTTTTACAATTTTTAGAAAAATCAAGTTACACGTGGTTTAGTTTGAATGCAAGAACAATCCCACCATTGGGATTAGTGCATTTTAATTCCGCCTTAGAGATATTAATAAGTTAGATTTTTCTTTGATCTTGTCCCTACTTAACAATTTTTTAAAGAATAAATTTTTTTTTTTTTGAATTTTTTCCCCCTAGATTGTCAACACAATTCTCCACCATAAGATTTAAAGCTCAAAACTCTGTATTGCAAAAAATTAAAGTTAAGAAGGTTCAAAGTCAAATAATCTAGTCCAACAATGTGTTGCGAAACATGTTTTTTTCACTTTAAAAACAGATATCTTGCAATCTGTGGGTCCAAAAATTCTAAAATATTTCCACACATCCTCATATTAGTTAAGTGTAAGATCCTACAGCCATATGTGCAAAAAAGAACAATTTCCACTTTGCTATAGAAATGGCAGTTATGAGTGTTTTTTCACAAAAAAAGGCCTTGGTCCTGGGTGAATGCAAGAAAGACCGGTCCTATTTTGCGTCACACTTGCAATGACAAAGTTGTCATGTGCTATAACTTTTGGAGCATGAATCCAATCAACTTGAAATTTTTATTGGAGATGTCTAACTTGATAGTAATCAGATCCCTTATTTTTCAGAAATTAAAAAAAATCATTTTATATTTAAATTTTGATTTAGCTAATTTGTCACACTTTGCGGTTTAGGGGTTTTTAATACTGGGGAGTATCCAAAATTAATGATCTAGAGCTGAATTTTCTGTGGTCTATTCCCACACTACGCATGCATGTATCTACCAAAGGAAATTTTAAAAAAACATTATTTTATTTCTTCTACATAGGTGCGAAYAGGGCTCCCTTGCACGCACACTTCTGAACAAACAAGATGGTTTTAAGATCATTCTTGTAGTGAAATCTCTTCACCATGAAGTCTTCCCAAATTGCCAAATTTTAGTTTTTAAAAAAAATTGTTTTCCCTATTTTTTAAAATTAAAAAATCAAAATACCTATTTTTCATGAGATTTTTCACTTTTCTAGTTCTCCTACTTAGAAAATTTTTCTATACTTTTCCTTCCTAGGGTACCTTCTTCTTGAAAGAATATGCATTAAACATATTTTTTAAATTTTTTTTAAATTTCTTTTCTAATTATACATGACTCTCAAAAACATCAGCAGTATTGTAGAAAACGCTACCAAAAACGGTCGGTCTTTCTTGCAATGACCCTCCTACAGGGGTTAAGTCTAGAAATTGTTGTTCTAAAAATGGATCTATCCATTTTGGGTCATCTAAAAATTAAAGGGTTGATAGGGCGTTCATGACTCTACATTATAGACGATTTTGTAATGAACACTTTGAAAATTCACAAAAACCACAATCTGATAGGAAAATATATAATTCCACTTGGGTTTGATTCCTGAAACAAGCGCACACCTTCTAATAAGTATGTATCCCTCTTGGAATTGGCCCTAAGATAACTTAGTTAGATTGCAAATTAGGGTGGTAATAGGCTTGTTTATTGTACCTTAATCTTGTAGAGACGCGGTCTGGCATGACTAAAGTATTCACCGAAAGTCTCTTATTCTTGAATCTCTTTTTCTATAGTTAACATTAGTGAGCTGTGTGCGGATGCCGCAGGTCAAATCAATGTATAAGTAATTTTCTCATTTTTGGATGCATTAAAAACTTTGAAATTCAATAACTTTCACCCCGTAGGTCGGAACGCCACGAAACCAAGCCCGTGCACCCCTCCTTGCCGAGGGCTTTCCAACGGTACCAAGCACGCCACTGGGGAGATGCACAATCCGGGAGATCTCAATGTAACAAACAAAACAAACAGCCTGATTTAAAGGATGGATTAAAGTCATCCAYAAACCCACTTTGGTCTGCACTCCCCAGTCTCCTCAATGGGTTAATTACAGACATTGGGACTTTTTAGGTGATGGGTGAGTTGTTAATTTAATCGTCAGACTGGAACTTCCGTCGCCTTTGAGTGCCTACGGATGGAAGAGACAGCCAGCTTTGGACAGGAATTCGCGAGCTGGTTTCATGTGAACCCCACAATCTCTGATGATCTGCAGGCTCCCTCTGCCACCCCGGGCAGCACCCGAGGGTCAGAGGTCGTCAACTTCAACACAGATATTTTGCTGCAATTGCCTGCTGCACCCTTTGGTCTGCGTGGAATCGCCGCGAATATCCCCGGCAGGATCCAAATGGAACTGCCTGCCTGSTAGGTGTCCCTCGGCCTACCATTCTTACTACGCTCCTATTGTAAGTTAGTACTACTACACTGCAGATTTTGCATGTTCAGAAACAGTTGCAACTCTAGCTCGTACAGTACACCGTCCCCAAAAAATTTATACTCAACGCATATGATACTCGAACCTTTTCTTACGAACAACGAGGAGGCGGCAACTGGGCGGACAGACATGTGGAAAGGAAGAGACGAAGCTTGCTACTGTATCTTATTACTGTTGTACTACTTTTGCAATGTGGAGAATGTGGCTATATTGTAGACCAATGGTGGACATGTGGAATGGGAGAGATGACTACAATGTGGGCCACTCAAGTTGGAAGCACTAGCTGCTGCCACTCTACTCTACTCTACTCTACTCTACAGTACAAGCTCTTGCTGCGAACACCCTCCCCACGGCAAGTTGCAATTAAAAGACGAACGTGACATAAAATTATAAAAAAAGTATTGGTAATCACGACCTAAGACGGAGCTACTCGATGTACAATACAAGAGGCTCTGTCTGTTCTCGACTGAGTGATTTGTGTGTTTGCGTGCGTTTCTGTTTCCAGTTAAGCTAGAAACGCTTCTAGGGAAATGTAAGCTTAACATTTACACGCTGTGATCCAAAATTTGCTCCTCACGGCATAACTTCATTTCCGTAAGTTAATGAGGCAGGAATGTCTTTTGAGACTTGTATTAAATGTTGTTTATGTAATTTGTGCCAAATTGGGCACCATGTAACCGAACCATTTGCCGGATTCCTACTCCTTTTCAACTTCAGTCACTTAGTTTGAAGGTTTTGAACTTACAGTATGTTAGTCCGTTTCTCTCTCCTTGTAAATTTGTGACTTGGATTTTTAGACACCAAACAAAGCAATACCAGTAAAGATATTTAGCTATTTGCCTTCTCTCCAAGTGTGGAGGAGTTTAATTGGAGTGATGGTCACTTTTGCAGATTGTGAACAAGGACGATGTGCAGGAGGCAGCTCGGGAAACCGATGGCTACTTCATCAAGAGTGGAATAGTTACCATTATTAAGGATGCAATCATTCCTCACGGAACCATCATCTAAGATTTCCATTCTTCCTCTCTCTCTTTCTTAAGAGGTCATAGGTCAATGTGCTGTAGAGAATAAAAGAGTGTTATAATCTCTAGGGACGGCAGCGCTGACCTAAAAATATGACGAACGACTTGATTTAGGTCTGGCAGCCTTTATAGCATATTGGACCGACTTCTCCCCTGCGAAGACCCCCGTCGCAATTTTTGAGGGAAAGTGTAATAGAGATGTAGACTAACTCACTCATTAAGTCTCTCCACAACCCTTTTAGTGGATGCTCTCAATTGTCTTTGCACCATGACCTGCAGTGGAGGGAGGAGATTATGGGTCTCTCTCTAATTTTTTTTTCCCCCTGTAGGTTGATGGATGGTTCAGACAATTTCACTTGTCACCCTTRCTCCTTGACCTAGCTTGCTTGAAATGCCATTGTACTGTAGATCCAATAAGGTCACGCATATGTACACTACTGCATAGTGAATATGATCGGACTCTGAAGATTAGATTCGCTTTCTCGCCACAGTTCGCACCAAGAAATCGTGTGCAGGTGTTGCTCTACTGGTGTGTATTTGAAGGTGTGGCTACGGTAGTCGATCGATCTACTACCCCCGCAGGCTCTTTTATTCAGGATGGTCTTCAAGTCGGCGGTGGGATTATTATTGAAATGAAGTCCATTCCTGGTGTGGAATATTGAAGAAGCATCTACAGTAGATGTTGTACTGTACTGTACACTCGACCTGATATTTTGTAAACTGCCTGTGCGTGGCAATTGGGTTCTTACTTAGCTTTTATGCATTTAGTCATGTCAATTTCTGAGAATGGTGTTGGTGACAATTTGAAATGCAGGGATGTAGGCGTAAATTAGAGCTTGATTCTGCAATGCAGTGACCAAGTATGGTCTATGGTTTTTGATTAGGATACTATTTAAGAGAGGAGAAGAGGAAGGAATTGTGTGCTGGGAGTATGCAATTAGAGGATGATTGTTCTAAAAGAGTTTTGAGTGTGATTTGATGGAGATTTTAACCCTTGAAGGATGGACCGGTCACCGTGGAAATCATGCATTTTGATATCGTGTGACATCATCTACTTTGAAAAAGCTAAATATATTCATTGGAAGTCAAAATATTGTAGAAGATCTCCCCTTTCCACCCCTAATACCAAGGATGAATGATTGCATTTCTTTCGTACAAGGAAAGATTCTTTGCCATTCAAAATGTCCTCGGCGTTGTTTAAGGGTTAATCAACTCTCTGATACACGTTCGCAAGTAATTTCGACATTGGTTACATAACTGCAGTGCGAATGTAAAAATGGACTGCACGAGAGATGTATCTAATATACCTGGATTTGTCAAGTGAAATTCCAATGCAACTGTGGTACGGTACCGGTAAGGTTGAACAAATATGTTCCCCATGCACTGTACTACAAAAATTAGATCACAAATGCACATTCACCCATTGCACAATGTTCAATGGTATGGTAGAAAGATCTAAAATTGTGGCTGATATGTAGAGATAGAGTTAGAATCACTACTGGAGGTTATTTTTGACTTGTAGAAAAATGAGTTTTCATAAATTTTCATGAAGTTGGAGTTTTATATGTAAATATATTTTATTTTTTGGGGGTGGGGAGACAGATTTTTGGTGTGTGTTTTGTTAGTTTTCAAAGTCTAGATTTGAAAAACCCTTGTGCCTTAACCCTTAAAGGATAGACCTATCACCGCGGGGAAAAGGTGGGCTATAGATTGTGGACCGCTGAGTGTTAGACGGTGGGAGGTTAAATTGTGCAACACCTAAAAATTGCTACAACACCTAGTAATTTGATGATAGGCATGAAGGGGCCTGTCAGTGTGGGCATGAATTTCCATGGTTTTGTGTTACAATTAAAAGCACCTAAAGATGACAATACATTCAATTACCCTATTTTGTGCTTTTCATGTCAAAGCACATCTCTACTTTCACATTTATCCCCAAAACGGATGAAAAAWACCTTTTCTACATCCACTATAGTTGATTTTTGTCATCCAAAGGATCCAAAACATCCACGTGTCTTTTAAGGTTTAAACGTTGAAAATAGATTAAGTGTTAAATGTTAAAACGATGTTTTATGTTTGATTGATGCTAGAGAATCTTTCTATGCAGGACAAAAGTGCAACTATTTCTCTTTGGAATATTGTGTGAAAATAGGAGATTTTCTATAGTACTTTGACTTCCAATAAGTGTCCTTGGATTTTTGTAAACGAGTGGTTCTCAAGGTATAAAAAATTGATGATTTTTATAGTCACTAGTCTATCGTTTGAAGGTTAAAGTGATGTATAGGTGTATGTTTGAAGTACCATCAAAAGGATTGCAAACCATTTACTAAAGCTTTTATTACTTTGCAACATAGTTGCACCATATGTAAAGTTGGAAACATTCCAGAAGGCTAAATGGTTTAACCTTGTAAGGACAATGAAGACACTTGAGCCAAAAACTAACTGATGAATGACTTTCAACATCATTGTCAAAATGAAGAATGCATCTATTGRTTCAAAAATTGACCCCACCTATCACCAAGGTACTTTCCCAAAAAATGATTCACTTTTTGTACCAATAGGTGCATTCTTCATTTCTATTATAATCTTAAAAGTCATGGCATTTCTAAGTTTGAAGTATCTAAAAGAAGAATAAGGTAAGAGCATTTTCAATGGGCCACTAATATAAGGCACCCAAAAGTTAATATATAGCTAGCAAGGAAATTGATGTGTAGTTTTGGGCGCCTTTTCTACCAAGTACCAATGGCCCACTAATATAAGGCACCCAAAAGTTAATACATAGCTAGCAAGGGAATTGATGCATTGTTTTGGGCGCCTTTTATACCAATGGGCACTCTGGATTTAAACACTAGAAACTTGATTTTCTAAGCCACTTTTGTTAATGCAAATTTTTAATGTTGTTGATCCAAAGATCACTTTCTAACGTATGCTAGGTTTGGGCCACAAAAAGTTGACCAAAGTCCACTTTGGCAAGCATTTGTGAGGAGAAAGCAAACTTTTAATGTCATACAATCGCAAGATTTATTTGTTTCTAGCATTGACCAACCCTTTTAGCATGGACAATCCGTTGCAATGTTGACCTTGTTATGTGCAAGTTAATTCGTTGTCAGCTAGTTGATCCAAAAAAAAAATTAGTTGCAATTTAACAACATTACAAAAAAAATGTAAAAAAATCTATAAATTTTTTATGGAGAATAAAAAATGGTGAAAAAATGGGACACAGTACTTGAAAAATAGAGTCACTTTAAAGGCCATATTCATATAATTTTGTCTTAATTTAACAAATATGATCATAGAKAATATAATTAATTGTAAAGTGTATACAATATGGGACTAAGAGCTAGAAGCCCATAACTTGAGAAAATATAGGACAAAACTCATTGGAGCACCAAAACTAAAGTCTAATAAAATTTGATGTTGTGTTTCTTTTGTACAAAGGTAGAACAACCTATGACCACCCAGATATGCAATTTGGATATTTTGTGCAATGTATTGATTGTTGCCTATATTTTTCAAAGAAAGAATTAGTTGAAATGACTTAAATACAAGTGGAATCATATTAATCTAATAAAAACTTAAATTGATATGAATTTTCAAACCAAGAATATAAATCCGTTAGTAGGTTGGAGTCATGACCACTTGAAAAAGATTCAAAATCAGTGACCTACAATCATAATTCTATTTGATGAGTGTTGTAAAAGCACAAGTTCAACATCATAAAACAACACCTCTTTTATTGGCTAATTTTRGCAAGTATTTATTCACAATGAAGCCCACCTAAACAAACATTTATTAAACCACATCTAATCAACTTAAAACCGTTCATGGTTAGAGGTAAACTTGGTGTTATTATTTGACAATTGCATTCAATAACTAGCCTAAAGTACATGACTTACACACTCTACAGAATGGAGTGGGAGGCTGATGCATTTGGAAGGTTACTCTAGATGTTGGAATTAGGTGACTAATGGTATTGGGTTGATTAGCTATATTCTTGGTTAACTCATAAACAATGTTGAGTCCAGTTTCTGGTCGACAAATGAGAGAACGTCTTTCTATGTAGGACAAAAATGCAACTATTCATCCTCGGAATGAAGAGTGGAATGGAAAGATCTTCTATAGTAGTTTGACTTCCAATGCTTGCTTTTAAATTTCTTTAAACCAACAATTCTCAAGGCATTAAACTTCATGATTTCCATAGTGATCCGCTTGACATTTAAGGGTTAGAGCATCCTAACGACAGCAATGCCAAGCGGGGCGCCAGGTGAGTGTTTGGCGAGGTTGTTGACGAGTTGAGATGTGAATGCTCCGATAGTGCTCCACAGTGGAAGCAGCATTGGAACATGCTAGTTGTGAGTTGCACCCGGGGCCACAAGAAGGCCCACTATTTCATCAAAGCTAAGCACCATCAATGTGAGTCCAGTTGGTGCTTCCTCATTAGTTCCTCGTCTCCCGTCCATTCAAATATTCTTGGATAACGTTGACCTACCAACATTAGGCTATTGGCACGGCACGGGCAAACCACAACATTTTACAGTGTCTGCCCCAAACTTGACATGGCCGGTCTATTTTTTGATTTGGCACGCCTACCGTGGAGAAGTAAATCAACCCACGCCCACCCACTGCCTGTCTTTGGCCTCCTTGACCCGCCAGCCGGGGTGAATTGGCCTCCTCGCTCGGCCACTTCAAGTCATTGTAGTAGTGCAAGTAAAATAAAAAGCCCCTTATTTTGGGCTTGATTAATTTACCTTGTACATTTCACTTGGCTAATTTGTGGACTCAGATTGCAAATATGAATTCAGAATTTGCAAATTTTATCATGCGTGGAAAATACAAAATTTCAGGGGTTTCTTGAGTGGCTGACGAGGGGGTCAGTTTACCCCGACCCTTGACGCCTTGCCATAGGGATGTTCTTCAACTTTCTTCTCGCACCACTGTTGCAATTGCATTCGTCCTTAATTGGCTCTCTGCAAAGGACAGATACTATGGCATTGACTTTGGTTTTGAAATCTGAGTCTTTGAATCCTATTTGCAACTGGATTCACACTGCACAACGAGGTTAGGGCTGGAGTGGAGATGTGAGGTCCAACTACACTAATGATGGTAAATAATGTTACCTACACTAATTGATTTAAAACAGCCATAAGTTTTTACTCTTAATGAATATTTTTATCAACTATAGGTACAAAATTTTCCCAACTATAGTACTATTTAGATCCATGCACTCTGTAAAAATATTCATGAAGGCTAAAAACTTATAGCATTTTTAAAATAGTTGGTATGCGTAACACTATTTACCATCATTAGTGTACTGTAGTGAATAAATTAACCTATGACGGTTTCACTATTCTTGTAATTAACTCTCATATCAGATTTCAGTTCTTTGGAAGTGCCGAGCAATGTTCAGGAAGATTTTTGACTCTTACCGGCCAATTTCCTTCAACTCCAAAACTAAACCGGTTGTTCTAACATAATGTCCGGATATTTCATCTATTTATCATACAAAATAAAAAAAATTTAGTCTTTTGTACCGGTTTTTGGCCAATGTTTCTGAAGTGCAACCGGGTTTTTGGCCATATCCACCGGCTAACTTTGAACTAACCGCCGGTTCTTCCTGGACATTGATGCCGGGCAGGCAAGGGAACAACTCAACTCATCTTATTACAGAAGTCAAAGTCAAAGTCAAAGTGAGGAAACTTGAAGGAACTGCATCCATGAATCAATTAACAAAAATTTATACAAAATCCGCCCCCCTCCCCTGCCCAAGCTCCGAAGATGAAGAGCGCCAGCTTGCCGTATGTGGAGGCCAAGCTCCAGTCCGTGAGGCCTGTTCCGTAGGCGTTGCAGAAGGCCAGGATRGGGGCGAAGCAGTAGCAGAGCAGGATGTAGTACCATTTGACAGGGGGGAAGAGTTGCGGAACGATGCCGACGGCGATGGCACATAAGACGACGTAGCCTGCCAAAGCCACCCACGGGGGGATCCCGTCCTTCATGAAAATTTCAGTGCGCCGGGCGTGGTCTCGATCTGCTATGTCCACTTTCTCTGCAAAACATTCAAAACAGCCATCGTCAGTGGGCCGAGCGACAGTAGCCACGAATTTTCTGATGAACATCTGYTTGGCTCCATTYTTKTGCTTCTCAGGATCGCAAGAACCGGTATACTAATGGAAGCTTAATGGCGAGGAAAATTTTCTACATTGATGATGAGTCCTAGCTAGCAGGGTTCCCTTACCTCTCATGAAAATAGGGACCTTGATAATGGGGTGTTAGTGAGCAAGCAATTCCTTAGACTCCCATGAAMYATGGACTTTGCTTGTGAGRTGTCAGTGACCAAGCACTTYCTGAGTCTTCTTTAGTGCTCATAGAGAGCAGCATAGCATCTCAAATATACTAACATGTGGAAGCTTAATGTGGAGAGAATTTTCTACATTATTCCTACAATTGACCACTACGATTAAAATCCCTTCCCGAAAAAAAGAGGGGGTATTCCAAACTCTGGTTATGTGGCACAATAGGCTTAAGAAAGTAAATCTTCGGTTAAGTAAGCGCATACCAGCTTCACGGGCGACCGGTAGTTGATCCCGGGTTCGATAGAAGATGAATAATGCCCTGGCGGACGTAAACAAGATTTTGACGAAGTGGTACAATCCGTCACCCAGAATAACGGAGATGGCAATAAAGACCTGCATCATTCAAATCTCTAAATGGTCAATTTCCAAAAGCAAGCAAGCAAGCAACAAAATCAATAACACTGGGAGGTCAATACTTGTCAACACAGAACGCCATGAGTTCCGAGGTGGAAGGTATACCTTGTAGCCGTACAGTCCTCTGAAATCAGATGATGAGAGATTTGCAGGATACCAATCGCCTTCKTTTTTTGCAATCAGAGGCCACATCAATCCCCATGAAACAACCGCCCCAAGCAGGACAGAAATATTCACAATGTGAGGACATATGATTCCGGCTCCAACGTAGGTCGAGCTGAAGTCGAAGTACATCCTGTACAAAGAGCAAAGACATAATAAGATACCATCACATTTATTTCCAYTACACTGATTTGTCCTGTTARTGCGTGTGACACTAAATTACCAAAAGTCACACTATTCTAAATCAGTGCAGGCTGAAACATTACTGATTGTACTAATTTCCAAATAAAATAAAAGTTCGTAATGTGTACACTAATTTTGCACGGTGACACTACTTTTGGGATAAATCAGCGTAGTTAACCCCCCCGGTTGGGAAGAATCAACGAAGTGTGCGTAGACCATTGGTTCCAAATACACCTGCACTACCCAAGTACACTGATTTTTCCTGATAGAGCGTGTGACACTAATTTACCAAAGTCACCCTATATTGAGTTAGTGTAGGTTGGAATACTCTTGTATTGAACCAACTTTCCCCAAAATAAAATTCCACGGTGTCACTAATTTTCTAGGTGGCACTAAATTTCCCCCTTCACTATAAGGACAAACCAATGTAGCTAACTTGAAAGCCTAACTCTACATCATTTATGTTGGAAGTGCAATAAGTTAGCTAAATTTTCTATTAACTAATTTGATTTATCCTATCAGTGGGTGTGACACTAATTTGCCCACGTCACTATTTCAAATTAGTTCACGTTGATGTATTATAGTACTGTACTAATTCACACAAACTAATTACAAGAGACTAATTTTGTAGATGACACTAATTTTGCAACCTAACTATATATGATCAACCAGTACAATGGACCTTGACACCTTAGCTATAGTGATTTSTCGTAACAGTGCTGTGTTACTAAATAAATTTAAATTTGTTTATAACTTTTTTAAGAGAGAAGATTTTACCCATTGTATGTATACTAGTACTGTTCATATTGAATAGTCTTCAAGAATATCATACGCAAAAATATCCTTTCCTTGTAAAAACTTATAACCATATGTAATWTCATTTTGTACTCCTGGAGTAACACACACTAAGAGGACCAATCAGTGCAACTAATCCGAGCACTATTTGGTTAGAGTAGGCAGGGCCCTTCGCCTTATTTAGATGTAAGAGAAAGTGTACCCAAGTGTATTGATACAGTACCATTCATTAAGTCCTGCAACTGAGGCTTGAAGACTGTGCAATTAAATAAAGGAAAAACAAAAAGCTGCTCACTTGTTGTGAAAAGCCTTCAAGCCCAAGGATGGGTAATTGTCAAATCCACAACTGTCACCGATGCCACTAAAGAACCACTTGAAGGCTGCAAATAAGAAGCTGAAGCTGAAATACTTGCCCAAACATTTCACTTGCTTCCTGCGACGCACAAACAAGCCGACCATAAGAAATCTATTTCATWCCAAAGATCGGTGTCTGTTTGGTCCATTAAATACAAACTAACCCTGACTCTGAAACCCAGAACAAAACACAAACTATTTCACAGATAAATCTAGCCGGAGATTCTAAACAGGAAACACCAATGAATGACACGTTATGGGGTCAGAAAAGATGTGTWAGAAAGAAACGYACTTAGCAGAGATTACACCTCCTGGCGTATGGAAGCTGTTGATCAATAAACCAGTTGCCGTGCCACTTGGGTAGGTTAGTCTGTAATCAATGACCATAATCTGCACAAGAATTAAGCCACATCAGAGTTAAGACCCAGGACACTTGCCGTGCCACGAGAGACGTAGGGTTAGGTGACCTTTAAGAGTCGGGAGAATTGAAAAGGTAATTAGACATTCAATGCCAAGTCCTTCATAGGATCTCGATCATTCAAATGTATCTTCTGGTTGATCAAAGGGCTCACATTGAGCAGCAAAAATAATATGATTTAGAATCTTCAGCCAATCAGATAAGACACTGTTGCCTTGAAGCTCAAACTTAGCATTATAACTAACCTTCTGTACTAAAGAGTGTTGAAGGTTAGGTAAGCCAAAAAAGAAAATTTCTAAAAAAGAAGTACTTCCACAGAACAAAATTTAACAAGAACAGAGAACAGAGTACAACAGGGTTGACTGCAGGGGTAATACCTTCCGCAACAGAACAATGGAGAAGATTCCAACAAAACTGACAGCAAACGTAAACGCAGTCATCCAACCCAGACCCGGATTCTTCACACCCTCGTTGCCAGGAGTGTCATTTTTCAATAAATCATGCGTGTTCTGATCCATACCTTCGAAGCATTGACGATAGAGTGATGAGGTTCGCCCCTCCTTGCTACTCTCAAGCAAGCATCCCAACATCTTTCAAAATGGGTGAATGATGTACTATGTGACGAAGCTCCCACACAACAATATACTGAACAGTCCTGCAAGGCCATGGGTGTGTCAATGCTTCCCCTCCAGATCTTCCAGCGTGGTTCTCACCGAAAGGGGAAAATGGAGGAGCTGGCGTTACAATGACAATGATGAAAGCGGTGTAAGTGAATGTGCGCACGATTTCGCGGAGACCATCCCCACGTTTGCGGAACCGATCCACGAGTACGAAAGATGTAGTTAAGCTTTAAGTTATATTAAATCTGCCCCTGGCTTGATCTTCGGGTGAGTTTTTTCTGGGTTTTTTCTTTCGAAATTGAAGTAACATTCAATGTGTGCCAGAGAAAAAAGTAAAAGAACGTTGCAGTTGGATGTACTGACAAACTTAAGTTATCACCAAGTTGGTCCCACCTGTCAGAGTTCGCAAATTTCTGCAGTACCGCTTGTCAGAAAGCAAGAAACACGGACACGGGCGTGTACTGTTCCGTCAAGCCTCCATGAGTGATGAGCTTCGAGTGCGACAAATAAGAAGCTCAACCTGTTTCCAAATCGAGAAAAAAATTTAAAGGGAAAGAAAGCAGGAGAGCAAGCGACGTATTTATCACGAGGTTAGGAAGCATTTGTTCTAAAGGTATGGAGTTGCCCTGCACTAGAGATAAATTTCTTCGCAAAAAGCACAAATCATTGCAGCGATGCCGAGTACCGGAACTGGAACAGTTATTTCCTCTTCCTTTTCCAGCACCAGTAGTTCCAATTCTGCAAAGAAACCCGCTCGACGACGCAAATGAGACACATGCAGAAGCTCAAAACGTACCGACGAAGCGAGAATCGATCAACCCCCGGAACGAAAAGGAGAAAAAAGAAAAATGAAAGGACAGTGAGCTGAAAAGAAGAAGCACAGAGGAAAAAGATCGACTTTAGAAAGAAACAAGAATTCACGCGGGAACAACGAAAGAACTCACWCCACCAYTACGACCGAGGGGTCTTTGACARTACCCAGAATATCAGAACCTACAGCTACGAAAAACCTTSCGATGAGAGMAAAYCAACCCAATAAMGCCTGTTTCCGCTATTTTTGCCAACCAAAAACTCAGCTGCTTCAACATGCAGCAACCTCTCACAAATTTCAGCAGCTCGAAAGGAAACTAATTATTTTCTTTTTCAACAATATGTATCAACATGCATGCAAAACACCAACCGTAGAAAATCAACCGTGAATCCAGCAGTCCAAGATATTCTCCAGCAATTAAACTCTAAGAAAAGTCTCTCCCGACCCAGTGACGCAAATATCCGCTCTCCCTTACCTSAACCAAAYTTTCAACACACCTGCGTCAACATACAGCAACCCTCTCACAAATTTTCAACCCAAACACCAAGCACCAAGCACGAAACACCCAAGCACCTCAGAAGGAAAGGAGTTTCTCTTTAAAAATATCAAGATGCACACAGAGAAAAGCAGCCGCGAATCCAACAGTTCGAGATACCCTCCTGCGATTAAAACTCTCAGAAAATTCCCGGACCAAGCTCACAATCCAAACCAGCCAGCAGTTTGGTTGCTCTCACGAAAGGGAAAAAATTTGTACCAAAAATTATGGGTATGAACGCAGGGTAGCGCAAATCCAACAGTGCAWGATATTCTCCAGCACTTAACCTCTCCCAAAATTCTCTCCCCAAGCTCGCTCACAATATATTCCACCCTGCAAGCAGCTTGGTTGCTCTCAAGGATCGGAAATACAGAAATTTGTACCGAAGAATTTCGGCATGAACGCGAGATAGCGCGAATCCAACACGAGAGTGTGGCTCTTACCTGAAGGCAAATTCCGTTGCTGAGTCTCTTCAATGRAGGTCGGAACCTGGGAATTAGTGGCGAGCTAGGCGCCCCAAAACATGCCCCTCAAAAGCTTCCCGACGTGGGATTTGAAGCCTTCAATCGAGCGGGTGGCTCCCACATTCCCTTCTAGATTCGATRTCAAAAGGGAATCGGGAATCGATGACCGGCGGGGGTACGACAAGGRCTGGCGTTGGAATTCAGCGAGAGGTGCCGGGGAGGAAGAGAAGCTTCGTTGACGGTGGTTTCCAGGGCTTCGGGAGGGCCGGGATGGGGAATGGCCGTGTTCACACTTGGGGAAGGCGGGCTACCGCTTCCGCTGGCTGGCACAAAGACAGTTTGAGAATAGAAGCTTGGAACAAATCAAGGTAAGCTTAATCTGAACTTCAGTTAAGTTGTTGTGGTGCAAAGCTGGGGAAAGGCATGACATTCGATTCAGTAGCTTMGTGGGGGGCTGCCTTCTGGCCTGCAGTAAGTTATGCAGCCTCCATGCACAAAATCTATCCATATTATTATTAAGGTGTGCAAGAGAGAGGGAGGATGGCAGTTTACACTTTAATGAAACAATACCATTGCAAAGTCAGATCACCTAAGGTGGGTACACCCAAAAGTGCAGTTGACCTTAAAGCACCATCTGGAGTCCATTTACATTTCCAAAATTAGGCATCTACACAGACTGTAGATGGCGCTTTCAAAAACAAACTTTGACCCTTAATAACTTTTGCATACTATATCCAAATGTTGCATTTTTTGTGCATTGGGCCGTGCTTTCATTTGCCAACAAGAAAATATGAAAATATGATTAGCCTAATAATAGTTACTAGACACAATACCAATTTGTGGCACTTTTGGGTGTACCCACCTTAGTAATTAGGTACTATTCACATGTAGGAATGGCCCTTATATGGAGCTCTGTGCACCAAGTTTTGAGGTTTGGTCCAAGCTTACGTCATGCTTTCATATGTAAACTGGGTTCTCCAAATAAAATATCCACTTTTCTACTAATGTTTAAAATTATGTGGGATGTGTCAACTAATGAATGAGGCGGGCCACAAAGACAAGTCTTGGAATAGGAAAGACAAGGAAACAAGTGGAGAATGTTTCTACAGAAGTAGTACGTTGAGTTGATGGGAAGGAGAGCAGGTTTATAAATCCTAAATTCAAGGATGGAAGAGCCTAGGAGGGATCGGAGCTATGTGTAGGTGTACAAAATCAAGTTCACAATTTTCTCATGAAAAAAACCCTCGGCCCTATTGGATGTGTTAGTGTCGGAAATCAAATTCACAATTTTCTCATGCAAACCTCCCTGGTCCTGATTGGAGGTTCCAGTCCGGTCTTTCATGCGAATAGGCCTTAAGTTAGTTATGGGTTACTAAATTTGGTGGACCAATGACAAAATCATTCATTGGATTGTATTTCAAGTCAAGGCTAACATATCCTTTAAATATCTTTTTATTGTTTTTAAATGTGAAGCTCCTTCATATTATGTTTTCTGACGCATTTCAGCAAGTGGCAATTTAGCTACTAATGGGTGTGGAATATTCTACACCATCTCATTTAGCTATTGAAATGGTGTGGAATACTCCACACCATTTTGTTGGGGGAGGGAGGACACTGATGTTACTGAATGTTATGGGAGTTGCAACTTGAATTCAAGTTTTAGAATGGTCTTAAAAAAAGTGCATATTGGGCACTATAATACGGGTATCTAGTTTTGAGTTAATCTTAAAGGACAATCACTTGCCTAAAGGACAACTTCTTGAAGTAGAATATGTGTCTTGTTGCTTGCCCGAGTGCTTGCGCAACATAACATTCATTAGCAATTAGATGGATTGCCTTTCCTCATACATAATGATGTGGAATATTCCACATCATTTCATCCAATGGATGAAACAGTGTGGAATATTTCACATCCAACATTAACTAAAGGGAGACGTGACAAGAGGTGTAGAATATGAAGAAGCAAGGAGCCCACTTGCAAATGAACAATGGGGTTATAATTAGTGGCAGACTAATTTAATAAATTATCATACTTAAGATACAGTATTTTTCTAACACCAACAAAATTAACTCCCTTATGCACCCGGGGTGACAAAATTGGGCAAAAAGAAATGTGTGGCTATTGGCAGGAATTTTGGGCAATTAGGCTATTGGGTTGCCACCTCTAACAAGGGACAAGAATAACTTAATTACTGTAGTAGGGGCAACTCGGAATGGATTGGTCTGTGTTTCCTGACAAGCTTTATAGAAAGTGAACCCATGTCTGGCCAAACTGACTTATAATAAATCATACCATGAGCCTCATTTTTGAAAACTGAAGATGGATTTCATGGACGATGGAAAAGGCAACCCCTTCTCAAGGCCTGCTGAATGTTATGAAAGTTTATGCGGCCCSATCACACAAAAGTGAATTGTGAATAGTGTTTTGACTTTGCAGCTTGAATGTGGTGCTTGGCAAGCTATATTCATTACTAAAGTGGATTCATCTAATTGCAACATTCCAAAAAATCCCAAAAATCACTTTCTATCAATGATTCTCTCGAAACCAACTATGAAGAGTCTAGTCTTTATTTTATTTGTTTGTTTGTTACAGTGAGCTCTTCTAAATTGTACATCCCCTGGACAGGGTATTAGTACCATCAAAAAAATCTTCGTCAAGGAGGGGTGCATGGGCTTTGTTTGGTGGCATTTTATTTTGGGGATTGCCCTACACAAAAACTCCATTTTTTTCTTAGTTACCTTTCTATCAGTCTCAGTGAGGTCCGCGTACATTTCTACAGTTCTCTTGACAAAAATATGCCACTTTTCGGCCGATCCAGGACCAGCCCAAATGTTCAGTTGCCGCTGTTCCCCAAATCTAGTTCCCAAAGTCTTKCAGCTGCAGCTGTTGGTGGGAACGCTCCCGAAAAGTCCGTCTGCCTCCACTGAAACATCTGACAAAGATTTTTCAATATATTTTAATATATTTTAATATTTCTAATCTTTTAAATTCTTTTGGAATAATATATAACATAGAATTGATGTGGTATACGCAACCCCAAAGAAGTGCCATCTGTTTAAAAAATAAAATGAAAAGTGCCATATGGCAGAAAGGTTGACAGGTTGACAGAGGTCCCGTTCACATTGATGTCGTGATGGTCAGGGTGAACTGGCCCCCTACAGTACCTTCAAGTTATTCTAGGGGTGCAAGTTAATATAGAAAAGCTCTATTTTGGGCGTCATTGATTTACCTTCAGTTTTTTTTTGGACGAGTGTCCCCCTTGTTGGCCTCACTATAAAGGTCAGATTGTGGAGGGACAAACAAGTAGAGGTCAGAATTTTGACAATCTGGAAAATTTTCGCTAGAAAAGAAAACCCTGTTTACCCTTAATTGCAAATATGAATTCAAAATTTGTAACTTTTATATGTGTGAAACTATATAATTTTGTCTACATGTGAAGCTTTGATTCAATCTATTTAGACTAGTAATGAGAAAGTTATGGACAATCTTGTTTTTCGGGCAATCTGAGCATCTTCTCGAAAAAAAAACATATTGGATTCATTTCTGAATGCAATTTTTACAGTTTTTCAAAAAAAATTGTTGAACAAGGTGAATTTAATTTCTAGAACAACCTCACCATTGGGATTTTTGTATTTCAATCCCATCTTAGAGCTTTTAACTGTTTAGTTTTTCTTTTGATCTTGGACCTACTTCTACTTAACAATTTTTTAATGAATGAAAATAAAGTGTCTGTTTTTTGAAGAAAAAAATTTAGACTTTCAACTCAATTCTTCAATGTAAAAAATTCTAAATTCAAAGTCTGTAGTGCAAAAAAAGTTCACACATGGCAGTCAAAGTCATATGATATTGCAAGCTAGTGTTCAAAAAAACTTTTTTTTCAACTTTAAATGCTAATATCTTCCAATCTATACGGTCAAACTTCATCAAATTTCTACTACATGATCTAAAACAAGTGAAGTACGAGATCCTATGGTTAAATTTTAAGAAAAATTATTTTTTTGTTTTCTTGGGTGAATGCAGCAAAAATGGCAATTTTCAGTGGTTTTTGAGAAAAGAAATGACTTTAAGACTTTAGAGGTTAAGAAGTGGATGCACCAATAGCTGATCATTTAATCCTTAAAAGACAGATTGGTGACTATGGAAATCATCCATTTTGATCCCATGGGAATTCATTGGTTCAAAAAAATTATCCAAAAGCATCCATTGGAAGTCAAAGAACTATAGAAGGTCTCTCCTTTTCACACAAAATTCTGAGGATGAATAGTTTCACTTTTGTACTAAATAAAAAGATTCTCTATCATTCATTGGACACAAAACGTTTACCTCAACGTGTAAGGGTTTAGCAATTTTGGAGTAGAACCTGACTTCATGAGGAGTATGAGGTGGAGGAATTTTTTTGCATGTATGAAGATAGGAATTATGGGGATGGCAAATTTTATAGAATTTACAAAATTTTATTCTCATTATTGAAATTACTATGACTTCTAAGAGCAAAAAAGTACTTTTTATTAATAGCCAACTTATCTAGAGTCTTCCAAATGAATTCCTATCATTCAAGAACTACTTTCCTATTCACTACTTCCTACTTTGAAACATGTGTCATAACCTTATAAATCTCAACCTTGGAAAAGACCAAAAAAACACATTTTGAGCTTTGGTTGGAAATTTGTTCAAACCTTAGTTGGAAATATTGCACCCCTACAAGTTAGAGACTACGTGTGGTTGACAAATGGTACCTCTACCTTAACTTTTCAATGTGTACAACCAATTGGGTGTTGTTTTTTGACACTATTTTTTGACAATTTCTTCGACTATTGTATTTTAGGGGAGGGGTGACACAAATGAAACGGACTTCCATTGCAAGAGAGGAATGAAAATATAAAACCGACCGGCCAAATTTCCACTATTGTTATAAAACACTAACTTAGCATTGATTGACAAAATTTTCTTTCCTTTTCATTAGATGTTTTTTCAGCCCCGCAAGAGCCTGTTTCGGGGTTGTTCCCTGAAACTGTTCCCTGCACAGGGAACCAGTGACTGCTGGTCTGAAATTTTGAATTTCGATTTCTTTTTTCTTCAGAAATCTTTGAAAGTATAAAGAAACTGAAAACTTATTTAATTTTTTGTTTTTCAAACAATTATTTTTTAAATAATAATTAATTAATTAATTAATTAATTAGTATTATCTGATGTGGCAGTCTCTGTGCCACATCAAACTGCCTACGTGGCAGAGTTTCCAAAGTTCCCAATGTGTTCCCACAACCCGGGAACTCGCAATCTTCTAGACAGTCCAAAAAACATCTAATGTTCCATTGAAATTTTCACTTTCATAACTTTGAGGTGTAACATTTTTCATAACTTTTGACGAAACAATTAAAATGTTATTGTATTATATGTAGTTTCTTTTGGAACTAAAACAAAACGGGCAACTAAAAAATATTAATTTCTTAAGAAATTATGATTTTGAAATTGGTTTACTAGATTTATGTACACATAGAAAGCTTTGAATCATTCCATTTTTGTTAATGAGATGAAAATTACAAGGAATTCTATTTTGTAGGCAATTGTAAAATCTGTATTTTAAAATAAACTTAAAAGCCCTTTCTATAACTCAATTTTCAATATTTTTGGAAAAAAAATAAAATTGTAGGACATAGATTGTTTATTACTCCAACATTACTAACAACCTTTGGAATTGGTATTTTTAAATCCATAACTAAATTCTCAATAGTTTAGTATTTTAAATCATTTTCTACTTTTTCCTACTAATTGTTTTTTTGAGGCATGAATATTGTATGAAATTTTTTCTTAAGATTATTTATATGTATTCCCAACTAATTTATTCAACATATTATGGAGAATTGCAAGGTGTAGGAACTAGGTATTTTTGGATAAAAAATTTTGAAGATCAAATTTAACCATTTGGAAAATGATTGAATTACTTTGTTTTGAAATCCAAGCATCATGATTTTGCAATTGGTGAGGTTTCTAATTTTGAAATTTCAAGAGCATGTACGCTATCAAGTGAACTAAAATATCCTATGGGTGGATTTGTTGAAAACTAAATATAGATGAAGATTTTAGCCTTGTTTTGGAAACTATTATTTTAAAGCAATTTTGGGCCTCCAAACTTGAAAGAAATTTAGAGCTTAAATTTCCTTTTTTTATTCAAGATGTTTTTTGAAAGATCGTTTTTTGAATTGAAAAAGTTATTGTTTGAGGCTAGGCCGACTAGTACCCTTAGATTTACAAAATATTTGCTAAACAAAGACTTCAAAAGCTATGCAAGCCAAATGTTAAAGAATATATCTAGTGTAGGGATTTTACATTCATGGTTCAATCGCTAGTACTACAAAAATATGACTTCTAGGAAAAGGTGCCTCCAACTATGTTGAATTGCTTATATTGACAGTTTTAGGTGTTTCTACCGTATTTGACATTTTCATCCATACCATTTTGAGCTTGACTTCTTTTCTACACCGTCTCCCATTTCGGTTTCTCTACATTATTTTTGACATACAATATCAGGTTCAAACCTCTTTTTTAACATTTGTTAGTTAGGCACTTTGATATAAGCCTCCAACTATGGGCTTCCTTACATGTTGGCCCATGAGCAAGCACAAAGCTTATTCAAGCAATAAGACAAAACAAGAGCGACCTATTGTCTTGCAGGGGTGGGCAAGCGGAAAAGATGGAGGAGAAGTTTCATTGATTGTGGTGGACAATCTCATTGGTGGAGACTTTTGAAGCTTGAGAGAATCTAATACCTGTGAATTTCTTATTGTATTCTTCCCCACCCACCCRGTCCACATGAAAGTGCAAAGAATATTTTTGAAAGTAGAACTCTTTTTGAAGTTTCCTTGCCCACCGATACATGTAAAGAAGCCCTATGGTGCTATTTGCATGTAGAATTGGATCAGAGGTGGAGCTCCAGGCACCAAAATTTGACGTCCAGTCCAAGCTTACATCATGCTTTCGGATGTAAACCACTTCTCCAAATAAAATATCCATTTTTCTATTAATATTTAAAATTATGTGGCATGTGTCAATCAATTAATGAAGCAGGCCGCAAAGACAAGTCTTGGAATAAGAGAGACAAAGAGACAAGTGGAGAATATTTTTATAAATATAATAAGTCGGGTTGATGGGAAGGAAAGTGAATTTTCAAATCCTAAATTCAATGATGGAAGGGCTAGTGACCGACCGGAGCTCCATATCGAAAATCAAGTTCACAGTTTCTTCATGCAAACCCTTTTGGGGCTGGTTGGAGGTTTGATTTGGTCCTTCATGTGAACAGGCCCTAAGGGCCTCTTTATATGTTGGACCGATGGGCAATTACAGTGCATATTCAAGCAATAAGACAAAACAAGAGCAACCGATTGTCTTGCCATGGTGGGCAAGCAGGAAAGAAGGAAGAGAAGTTTTACCAATATCGGTGGACAATCTCATTGGTGGAGACTAATGAAGCTTGAGAGAATCTAATATGTGTGAGTTTCTTATTGTATTCCTCCCCACCCACCCGGTCCACATGAAAGTGCCAAGAGTATTTTCTCTTGTAGTACTCCTTGTGAAGTTTTCTTGCCTACCGATATATGTAAAGAGGCTCTAAGAGGCTCTTGCCATGTGAGCTAGGCAGGCAAAATTTGCACTAGAAGACAAAAAGACCCACCAATTGTCTTGCCGACCTTTGTAAGCAGAGGAGGAGGATTTCAAAAGTTCACCAAAATTGTTGGACAAACCCATTGGTGGAGGTTGGTCAATCTCGAAGGGAATCACTACATGTGGAATTTTTACTCAATCTCTCTCCCCACCTACCAGATCCACATGTCACTACTATAGAACCTTCCTAGCTCAATAAGATTGGGACCGGTCTGACGTACTAGATAAAAGAGGTTATTACATTAGGGAAGGGCATGATTTTCATATGTGGTTCATATTGTTAAGCCAAGACCAACAATCAATGTTCTTTAACAAAACTTTATTGAGTTAGAGAGGATTAATAGGACGGACCTATCATCGCAGGGAAAGGCGGGGTGCAATACATAGTGCTTGACTGAGGTTAAAAAACACTATTCATGCGCATGTTTAGTTTTGAAAAAATTGTACAAACCAATACCTGATGCTACCCATTCAAAAATTGCAAGAAGGGCAGCGTGGCACATAATACTTTCAAGTAAAAATCTTTACTATCTTCATAGAATTAGGGCTACCTAAAAATATGGAAGCAATTAAAAACACTAAAATTGACTTTCCATGATGATTGACATATGTATGCCATATTTAACTATTTTTGGACTTTACAAAGTCCAAAATTGGTAAAGGGACATCTAAGACAATTGTAGACTTTGACTTCTRTAGATTTTATGAATCTAGAAATGATATAGATTTTGGACTAGGTGGTTTGAAAAATGTACAACATGTTTAGATTTTAGATATCTATGACATCCGGAGATCTCTGGATGGACAAAGTCCAAAATTCCGTTAAAAGTCCAAAAGTAGTTAAATATGGCATATGTGTGATCATTTTCACAAAAAGAACGGATAAAAATTGGCGAGTATCCACTCACCAGATGAGTTTTTTGTCATCCAAAGGACAAAAAACGCCTGCCTCATCTTGCAAAGGTTAAGTTAGGAAGGTTCTGRTGTACAATTGCAT
The DNA here is from genome assembly GCA_006891605.1 of Pleurozium schreberi. Lineage (NCBI taxonomy): Eukaryota > Viridiplantae > Streptophyta > Bryopsida > Hypnales > Hylocomiaceae > Pleurozium > Pleurozium schreberi. Next base: position 32,550 of record VACF01000581.1, read on the forward strand.
AATTGCTCACTTGACACTATATTTGCCCCTGCAAACTTTGCCTGCCCGGCTCACTTGGTAGGAGACCCTAACGTAAAGGCAAGGTAGGGCCAATGAGAAGTTGCCTTTCTCCGTTAAGTTACAGTAAGGTAGACGAACCCAATACCAACCATTGACCTAATACTACCCAAATGTAGGACTCTTGTTGATTTTAGAATGATAATCTATAACATAAGTACATGCCTGAACTTCATGACAAGTGAAGTTAAGGCATGTATCAATGTCATAGATTTCCACTCTAGAATCAATTACAGCCCTACATTTGGGTGGTAAGGTAGGCGAACCTAATACCAACCATTGACCTAATACCACCCAAATATAGGGCTGTCATTGATTCTAGAGTGAGAATTTATGACAACGATACATGCCTTAACTTTACTTATTGTGCAGTTAAGGCATGTACTTATGGCATAGATTTTCATTCTAGAATCAACCAGAGTCCTACATTTGGGTGGTATTAGGTCAATGGTTGGTATTGGGTTCGCCTACCTTATCAAGTTAATGCTTGGTATTGGGTTTGCCTACCTTACGGCCGCTTCACACTATGGCCGTCCAAGTCAAGAGGCCGTGGGATTGAGAGTCCAAACTTTGGTGAGAGTCCATGGAAATGGGCAATAAATAGGCCCAAGTTGGAGCCTTTGGCCGGCCATAAAGCAACAAGAGATAATTGATCAAAAAAATCTAAATCCCATTGAAATGATCTCATTTAATTTTCCACAAATCCTAAGTTATTATCAATTTTTTTCTTTTAAAAATCTAGCAAAGTCCAATAAGTTTCTCATCAAGGTTGTTCAAGGGACCACGGTGATAGGTCCACGGTAATAAGTCCATAATTATAGGTACTAAAATTTACTAAAAATTATAATTTTTCACAAAATTTTTTAAATTAAATCTCTTATAAATTGTACGCTCACAGGCTCATAAGCTCACGCTCACAGGCTCACAAGTTCACGCTCATAGGCTCACAGGCTCATAGGCTCACAGAATAGCAACCCTGCTACTATAGCAAAGAGTAAAAAAAATTGGAATTTGTTTTTTTCCCACATTTAACCGTAGGATCTTACACCTAACTAGTATGAGGATGTGTGGAAAAAATTTCAGAATTTTGGAACCCACAGATTGCAAGGTATTTGCGTTTAAAGTGGAAAAGAAATTTCACAACTTATTGTGACTAGATTATTTGACTTTGTACCTTCTTAACTTTTATTTTTTGCATTACATAGATTTGAGCTTTGAATTTTTATGGTGGAAAATTGAGTTGAGAATCTAGATGAAAAAAACATTCAAAATAAAACTTAAATTTTATTCTTTAAAAAATTGTTAAGTAGAAGTAGGTACAAAAATCGAAGGAAAATTTAATTTATTAATATCTCTAAGGTGGAATTAAAATGCACTAATCCCAATGGTGAGATTGTTCTAGCATTCAAACTAAACCATGTGGAAATTTTTTTGTCTTTAAATTGTAAAAATTGCATTCAAAAATGAATCCTGCAAGTTATTTTTTCAAGAAAATTCTCTGATTGCCCAAAAAACAAGACTGTCCATAACTTTCTCATAACAAATACAAATGAAATGAGTCAATTCTTTCCATGTAGACAAAATTATAAACTATGAGAAAAAAAATTCAAAAAATAAAATCCAAATTTTTGAAATTTTTTTTGTTGCCTCTTCTCCCCTGTGTTGAGTTGTTTTTGGCATAACTTTTGTTCCCGGGCTCCAATTGAAAAGAAAATTATATTCTCATGAAGATAATTAGTTTTTCTATCTTCCAAAAAAAGTTTCAAAAAATCATGACAAAAATTGAGACCGTAGGTACATGCCTGACATCTACCTTGTCCCCTGAAGGGACAAATGGTCCTTTAGGGGTTAACTTTGATGACTTGTAAAATAACTTTCTTGAAGCAAGGCAACTTAATTTCACTGTTTTTTTTACCCAAGTTCAAGTTTGTCATATATATATACATAAAAGGCATCTAATAAGTAAAGCTGTGAACATTGTTGAAGGTCATGAACTATTCCGAACTTTGCTACAAAACAAGTCATGCAATATGGTAGAGAGACCCATTACTAACCGGTGACCCATCATCAATCAATAGGCGGTTGTATTTCCAACCAAGGCTAGAATAGATTTTCATTTTTGCCTTGGAATGCATGCTTTTGATTTTTTCAACATTTGGACCAATAAGTTCATAACACATAAGTGAGCAAGAAAGTAGGAAGCAATGAGCAGGAAAGTAGTTCTTGAATGATTGGAATTGGATGACTCTAGATGTTGATCATGGGTCAAGCTCAACTTTGGCATTTCAAAATTCATAGTAATTTCATTGTAAGGGATAAAATTACCAAAGTTTTTGCAATTTTCATCATTTCAGTCCATGCAACTCTGAAAATATTTGCATTGCCTACCACTACCCAAAATCATGTCCATAATTGCTTATTTGATTGGTTACTGGTCCCTCTACCATAATAACTCATTTAACACCTATTCTGAAACATTCCTATAAAATGAAATTCCAAAAATTTTAAACACAACATTCTTAACTGGGTGTGTATCCTCCTCCCAGGTCGAGGTATAATCCTCCACTATATACCTGGCTGGTCTGGTTGTGAGAGAGTGGACTGTGTCCTGATTGGTTGCTAGGGGGCTAGATTTTGAGGGAGCACAAGGGAACCCGAAAGTGAAGGTTAAGAATGTGAGGAATCAAAGTTGCCGAATGGACATTCAAGTGAAGAAAGAAATGATTTTGTATGTATGGGGCCCAACGGATCTGACCCCAACTTACTGGAGAGCATCTCATGGAAATTCGTTCTCTACCACATAAATTATCATCATTAATTTAACTTTCCAAGGGGACGGAGATTCACATTAATTTAGTGTGTGTGGTGTGGGACTGTGGGGGGTGTTTGCTGACTCCAATTGGATATTATTCCTCAAAAACGGGAGCAACTGAAAGTAAGTTACTGTAGAATTCTGGTCTCTTTTAGGAGCAAGAGAGTCCAAGTCTTTCAAAAATCACAAGCTTTGAAAAAATTATTTTCGCCGAGGGCTTACCTCTCTGGTTCTGTGTAAGGTAGAACCACCCATTACCAACCAGTGCCCCATTACAACCATAGATTGACTTATTTTCAACCAAGGCTAGCATGGGTTTTTTTCATCTTTTCAAAGTTTGGACTAAAAGTTCATGATACATGTTCCAAAGTAGTGCAAAAAAAAGTAGGGAGCAGTGAGTGGAAAAGTATTTTTTTGAATGATTGGAATTGGAAGAGTCTAGTGATTGGCTATGGGTCCGGAGCACTTCTTGTCTTTCAAAATTCATAGTAAATTCAATTCATGCGATAAAATTACCAAAGTTTTTGCAATCCTCATCATTTTTATCAACACACCTCTAAAAATATTTACCTTGCATTTCATCGCTTCATATTTGTCCAAATTCCTTATTTGGTTAGTTATAGGTGGTTCTACCTTACTTGTTCCTTTATTTCAATGGAATTTGTCCATGTGTTTCTTAAAAAAAATAAAAAAAATAACAAGCTTTTCTTTCTAAAACTTGGCTTTTGAATAAATGTAGCTTGATTCTCTACACTCAATTGTGAAATTGGGTTGTCTCTCACTAATTTCTTGACATTCCACACTATATAAATATTTATTGTCACTATGTAGGAACGCACTACTTGAGAATTAGTTATAGTTGTTAGTGTAGTTGGAACTCATGAACCCCATGTGTACAAATGGAAGTATTTGGAGAAATATTTGTTGACTTTGATGACTTGTTGAGTAACTTTTGGAGGGTAAGGCAACCTTTTTAATTATAAAGGCAACCTAATTTTACTATTTAGTGTAGTTCAAACACCAAAACTCCTATGGTTAAACTAGCATTTATTTAGTGAAGATGGGGGAGCTGTCAATTCAAGACATCGGTTGTGTCACTTTGAAAAAATAAAATAACTTCAAATTTACTATTTCTATATACCTCAGATGTACAATACCTACATAGAGAGATATAACAATGGTGCACAATAGTTTGAAAGTTTAGAAGTTATGTAGGCAAATGGTGTAAAATAGTTTGAAAGTTCAGAAGTTTTGTAAGCAAATGAAAGTGAAACATGTGTCAACAAAAACGGGGGCATGTTAGGCTCCATCATTTTTAAAGAATTCCTTTTTTTACATATAGTAGAATTGTGACATTCAAGTAGATATTCAAGTATACTCGTAGTAGCATTCTACAATTGTCACATAGAGTCTTTTTTATATAATAATCAAATAGGAGATTGTACTAGCATTCTACAATTATCACCAAAGAGTTTTTTTAGAAAATTCAAATTGAATATTGTATTGAAGATCATATCAAAAAAGATGCTCAAAGTAACACATTTTTATTTGGGTAAAGATATTTTCAAAAATTGGCACTTGCTTCATCAATTTTCAAGGCTGAATAATAACATAGGTTAGGAATAAAAACATCTTCAATTCATGAGCAAAATAGGGATACTTCGGGATTTTCAAGTAGAACAAGGTGATCCTCATTTTGTTATGATGATTTTATTTTTAAAACAAAATTAATTGAATGCAAAGCCAACAATCCAAACCTCAAATGAACTTTTTCCACATTATTAAAGGAAAGGAAAGAGATTCTCCATTTAAACAAGACTTTTCATGCCAAAAAAGGGAAGGTTCAATGTATTAGCACACATACAGATGCCCCCAAAAGGTATGACAAGCACAAATAATANAAGGCAACCTAATTTTACTATTTAGTGTAGTTCAAACACCAAAACTCCTATGGTTAAACTAGCATTTATTTAGTGAAGATGGGGGAGCTGTCAATTCAAGACATTGGTTGTGTCACTTTGAAAAAATAAAATAACTTCAAATTTACTATTTCTATATACCTCAGATGTACAATACCTACATAGAGAGATATAACAATGGTGCACAATAGTTTGAAAGTTTAGAAGTTATGTAGGCAAATGGTGTAAAATAGTTTGAAAGTTCAGAAGTTTTGTAAGCAAATGAAAGTGAAACATGTGTCAACAAAAACGGGGGCATGTTAGGCTCCATCATTTTTAAAGAATTCCTTTTTTTACATATAGTAGAATTGTGACATTCAAGTAGATATTCAAGTATACTCGTAGTAGCATTCTACAATTGTCACATAGAGTCTTTTTTATATAATAATCAAATAGGAGATTGTACTAGCATTCTACAATTATCACCAAAGAGTTTTTTTAGAAAATTCAAATTGAATATTGTATTGAAGATCATATCAAAAAAGATGCTCAAAGTAACACATTTTTATTTGGGTAAAGATATTTTCAAAAATTGGCACTTGCTTCATCAATTTTCAAGGCTGAATAATAACATAGGTTAGGAATAAAAACATCTTCAATTCATGAGCAAAATAGGGATACTTCGGGATTTTCAAGTAGAACAAGGTGATCCTCATTTTGTTATGATGATTTTATTTTTAAAACAAAATTAATTGAATGCAAAGCCAACAATCCAAACCTCAAATGAACTTTTTCCACATTATTAAAGGAAAGGAAAGAGATTCTCCATTTAAACAAGACTTTTCATGCCAAAAAAGGGAAGGTTCAATGTATTGGCACACATACGGATGCCCTCCAAAAGGTATGACAAGCACAAATAATAMCTTTTTATATTGTGATTGAAGTTGTGGACTCTTCACATTTGGCCGCTTTGCATGGGTTGGGAGTGAATAAAGAGAGCCCAATACCGGTTGAATGGGGCGTGTTTTTGGGAGATGCCCCCATCATTTGGGCGCTACCATGGTGGTTTAGATTTGGATTGGCTCTGAAAGGTCCCTCTCTACCGTAGGAGTGTATCTATACAAACAACACCTGTTTTCCAGAGTTCAAGGCTTCTGATACGATGGACAAAGGGCTTCAAAGATTACTTCTGCAATCCTTTACATTCACTGCAGTCAGTCAAATGGGCATAGGTGTGCCTGCCACGCGCTCAATCATAGCCGAATCTACGCAGGAATATAATAGATTATAAAGAACATGTCCGTGGTGAACGTGAACCGGATTTCTTCACATTTTTCACCAGACACAATACCTTATGTTCATTAAGGTAGTCTACTCTTCAAGCGCCCATGCTCTAAAAGTGATAATGATACAGAGGTACATTTTTCTTTCTTCAATGTACTAGAAGTGTACATTTCAGGAGGTGGTCGCTTTTAGTGACCATTGCATTACAACTTCAAAAATTTGTAACTAATTCTTGAAAGGTCAAAAAAATATGAAACGACTTGGGTTAGATGCCAATTCCTTTTTTCATCTGATGAAAATTTACTGAAAATTGTTTCAAGGAGTTTCAAGGAGTTTAGCTCGCTTGAAAACGCAATCAGTCCTTAAATGGTCGCTTTAAGAGCAGTCTACCTTAGTGCAGATTTTTCCAGTTGACTGMAATGATTCTTTCGTGTGGTGTGTGGCACGCGATCAAAAAAAAAGTTACGGCTCCTAAAGTTCAGTTGCTTCAATTGTGGCCGGTGAGTACTGCAGGAAGTCAAGAAGGTGGCAGAAGGACAAAAAAATAAGTGCTTGTTGACTTGGGTCCAACACAAGTCTCCATGACCTCACGACGGAGATTACCCGGACGGAATTCACAGACAGGGGCGCAAATGGTGACCTTCACTTTCACCCCGTTCAAATGACTGACAATAATTTGGCAGAAATTTATCTGATGCACATCATTTACGACCTAACTTAGATACAAGCGTTGAATGCAAGAAGGAACGGAACACCATATCCCAACCCTCTTTTAATTGAATTGCTTCAGAGGAACAAATGGACTCCTAAATGCTGACATATGTTCAGAACTCCAYACGAAGAACACATAATTGAGCAYAAGGAGTTCATAAATAAATCTAGTGCTCACAAGGAGTTCTTTTATAGGAAGAAGTTGTACTGTACAAGATTTGCACATTACATGACAGATTCTCAGGATATACAGAGAAAAGTGCAATTTGCTCCGACCAGGACACCCAAAGTTGTACTTTACCTCTACGAAGACGTAGTTGGGAAGAAATGAGAGGCCCGTGTAAAATGTTTCCGTCCTTGCATTTTGTTACAAGGCGCCAATCCATCTTTCTTTTTTCTAAAAAAACGCCAATCCATCCTCCACTAACCTCTTGATCATTGATGTTTCGGCTATGTCTGAAAGTCAAGTGGAAGTATCAGCCGACTCTTACMAAGACTTTTGAAACATGACATGATTGCGAGAAATGGAATGAGATTACCGACAAGATCATTTGCCCAGTTGGACTCGCTGTTACTGACACTCAAGCTTTTGCAACAGCAGGGATGGGAATTGAAGTACCTTGACATTATCCTCACACAAACACATGCATCCTTGCCAACAATGGTTTCCGTTACCCCCAATACCTGTGAGGAGTGTTAGTGCAGGCAGAAATAGCCGGGCAACAAGAATCGATGCAACGTGAACTCGTTAGAGGCTTGGAACTGTGGACAAAATCCCGAGCCTGCGTTTCTCGAGGACCATGTCAATTGCTACGGAAGTAAATTATTTCTAGCTCTTCATGTTTACTTCAATCTCCAGATCTCCCAAGAGACGAGACGACACTCTGAGTTGAACGAGATCCGCTCAGATTTGATCGATTTAGACAAAACTAAGGAGGTGAAATTAATACTTGTGAACATCAAAACAACACTTGTAAGGTGCCTGGATCTTAATTAGTTGATGTAATTAGCATCCTTAAACAGAGTACGTGCTACGTGAATCACAGGGGTCTCATGCAGTTCCCGGTGTTCAAATTCCCTGTGAGTCTCACTTTTCCCGGTGTTCCCCAGTGTATACACACCGGTAAAAGTGAGACTCACAGGGAATTTTAACACCGGGAACTGCATATGAGACCCTGTGAGTATTGCACCTCGCTTATTAAGATGTATAGCGATCAGTATAGTACGTCGGTCACTCCAGTACGTCGTAAGCACGTGCAGCCAAAGCGTATTTCAAAAACTTGAGTGATTTGACATTAACTCTCCTTTCCCTGGATTGTTCTTCTTGTTCCAGTACTTCAGTTAATAAGTCTAGCGAAACATGATTGCGAGCAATGGAATGAAACTACCGACAAGATCGATCATTGCGCKCGCAATTGGACTTGCTGTAAGTTACCGACACTGAAGCTTTTGCCGAGCTTACAACAACAGGATTGGGAATTGAAGGACCTTGACATATATTATCCTGATCCCCACACAACAGATGCATCCTTGTTTGTCAAGAACTGAATGGCGTCTGTCACTCTGAATGGCCCCCAACAGCTACAGGTGGGAAAAGTTAATCCTTCTGCAAAAAACTGCATAATTAGTTACTCTTCATTCTTCAAACCATGACAAATTAAGAATGAGTGGTAGCATCAACAAGAAAAAAGGATGACGCATCATGTTCATAATTTCGAGTGTCCCCCACTCCAGGAAGTGATAATTAGCTAAATAATTAGTGTTTTCTTTTTGGAGTTCCTAGTTGAAAGAGTGAAAAAAAAACCCAGAGATATTGACGTAACCAAAAAGTGTGTGTCTGATCCCAGGTTCGAACTGGGGACCTCTAGTGTGTGAGACTAGCGTGATGACCGACTACACCAACCAGACCCGGCATGCTGAAACTGTCGACAGTCGCGTTTATAATTTCTGAAAACTCCAAGCCATCCACCAATAGATTGTTTACTTTCGGACAGGATTATCAGAGTGAAGCTGCCGAAATGGATCGCACTTGGATCGCACTTAAGTTAAGGGACTTTCTTTCCGAGTGTCCACGGCGTACGTGGAATCCAACACACAAATCGAAACATGAACTCCCCAGTCTTCAATTCGTCAGGCTTGAGCAGTTTTCAAACTTCACTTTTGTTTAGGGTTTCAAGAAAGAAAGAAATCTGTCGCTGCGTAGAGTTGAGTTAAGGTAGACAAGCCTATTACCACCCCTATTTGCAATCTGACTATCTTGGGGTTAATTTCAAAAAGGGCATGTATTTATTAGAGGTGTGCGCTTATTTCATGAGTCAAACCCAAGTGGAGTTATAATTTTCCGATCAAAATTGTAATTTCTTGCGAATTTTTGAAGTGGTCAGCCCTGAAATTACAAAACCGTCCCTAGACTAGGGTCATAAACAACCCATCAACAACCTGTAACCACCCAATCAAGTACTAGATGTTATCTATTAATGGAGTGACACGTTAACCCATCTTATCATAGAATCTCTGATTTTGTTATAGTATTCTCAGATTTTGTTATAAAATGAAGGGAATTGGGGGGGATTTTACATGGAAATGGGGCTAAAAGGAAGTGATTGAAATGGACTGGTCTACTTGTTGAAAATGGGTTATAAATGATTTTGGACTAGTCTACCTTAGTGGCCATCGATCTCAGTGTGAGAGATTACATTATTGTCAAGCACAGGCTTGGGAAATAAGTTGTACCATAGCCTAATATTGGTATTTAGTGTTGACAATACTAATTATGAAGCACAACCCAAAATGCCATTAGCCCCTTTCTCAGTACATCCCAACTTTGGAAGGCATGATTGCCACATGAGAGCTCGCGGATGCATGGACGCACGGGAAGGAACAACAACACTCATTCATGGTACCCACTTCGCAACTCTAAGAAGGCGGGGAATAACGTTGGGGTTGACAACAATCCCTCTCAGCAACGCAAGAAACCTATTGAGATGCGTGCAACCCAGCGCAAGTAGTGTTGCCAATGGCTCCTACAACCATAGAATATGCCATTCATGGCTTTTCATGTACAAATTGACCAAGAACTAGCCCCCATTTCGGCATATCCGGTCATAACAGAATGGCCCCACTCCCAAACATTACCTTCATACCTTCTCTACATGTCAGTACCAATTTCCGGATAGTACTAACAAAATCTGGTTGATTTTTCAGTAAAATAAAATTAGAATCGCCTCCAAATTTTGCCCCCTGGGGCGCTCAGGGGTTAAAAAGTGTCAACACCAATAGTGAATGCCATGGTGGATAGGACTTTGGATTGTACTTTGCCACCCTCATGGTCTCCCATTGATGTATTGAGCTTGCACAAAGACATAGATGCAACTAGTGGAGTAGAAGCAAAAGACTGGGTGCTATCATTTGTACAAGTGATATAATCACTAGATGTGAAAGCGCCAAAAGATTGTAGTGACACATGTTAGCGTAGAGCAAAAAGTGTACTTGTGTGGGCACCATGTGTGTTTTTAAGGGTTTATGTATGTACTGAAAACACAATCTGATGCCCATGAGACACTAATTGGCCTCCTTTAATTTATATGAAAGCTATCACAAGTATGTCTGAAGTCTCTCCTCCTTCCCTCCTTATGAAGATGGCAAACCACCTATCATGCCAAGAAAGGCAACCACCTCGCGGTTCTCCCTAGTCTCGTTGGGAGAGTGTACGTAAAGATGAGGAAGGATGGAAGGATGAGAATGATGCCAAAATTCATTGTATCAGTACTCAAGTGCATATCTTATATGTTGCATGTTAACTGAATTAAAAATAGAGAGGTAATAAATGTATCTCCAATTTTATCAATAAATGTCTAAGCAATTGCAGTTACTATTGGTGTACAAGTGAAATTGGCAAAACAATTATAGAATGTGAATTATGTCATTGTACAATACAAAGATAGAAATTGAAAGCTTAATTGGAATGAGATTTTTTAAGATAAAGAAAGTGGTTGTAATTATGCTTTTTTGAAATAAAAAGGAATAAAAAAATCCCATCAAATAAATGAAAAGTGAAAAAGAAAAACTACACAATGGAATGAATATTATGCACTTTAGAAAAAATTGGTGGTCCCTAAGTCTGAAAAAAACTCATTTTTAGTATACAATTGTACATACTAGTAATGCACTTGTTTAATCGCAAGAATATTTAATTTAATGTTTTACATCTATCATCATGCTAAATAAACATTAATCTATAAAATTTCAATGACTATTCATTCTTATACATTTCTCTTTGTACAAATTCAAACCATAAAATAATAGGAATTTCAAATCAAGGCTCACAATAGTCCATAATTAGCTACATAAACCTGTTTGTTAATGTATTCAAAATTCTCATAGACCATGGCAATAATGGAATTAAATTATAACATGTTAGTAACAATATCAATTAGATTAGATAGTCAATTGTATTTTAAACACTATAATTGATTTATATGTTTTTTAGAGGTCAAATTTTTATTGATTTCTTAGTATAACAATTAACTATTGAAAAAATATCAAGTTAAAAAAAAACCAAACATTTGATATATTAATATTTATCATATTATTATTTTTTAATTTATAATTGAACAATTTTTTTTTCAAAGTATTTTGTACTTTGTCATATTATTTAATGTATTTGGAAAATTGAAAATAATCTATTAAATTTCATTATTGATATATTATTAAAATTTAACAATTACAAAATTTCTATAGAGTTTGTTGTTAAATCTTTTCACTTTATAAAGTTCATTGATCTTTATTTATGTTTCATATTATCTAACTTCAAATTAAATTATTAATTAAAATTTCTATTTTATCATTGAATTTTTTTTTTTTTAAATTTGTAATTGTTCTCTTATGATTATTTGATTTCAATAACTTTTGTTAACAAAATTTTTTGTTAATGGTTTCCAATATTGAAATTTTTCTTATACTCATTCATTATTTTTTAAATTACTAATAAAAGAGAAATAGATGGAAGTTACAATAATTGTGTTTGCACTTTAGTCTCTTCGTATGTATTTTATTTTGTAAATTTTGATTTTATTATAGTGAAACTTAAAAGATTAAATGAATTTCAAACTTTAGAAACATTAAACGTCAATATTTTTATTTTTTTATTGCATAAATTTAAAATGTATTTTATTATTAAAAAAATAATTAAGGCACTACTAATGTAAAATTATAAATTACCATTCAACTTTGCAATAAGTATATTTGTTTAGAACAGAAAAGTTATAACTTATTGTTTATAAATAATATATAATACACAATAAATTCAATATTCAAACTTGGATCTTGTTAATATTTGTCTCCATATTATTTGAAAATTTAATTTAAAAACCTTATAATCTAATTGAAATAAAACATTTTATGTATTTAAAAATAATAGTATATTTTAAAAATAAACTATTTAAAAAATGCCTTTTGAAAAAAAATTAATAAAATAAATATCCACAAAATATAATACATCAACATTTATAATACATAGTTTTAACCACAATTTATATATTTTTATCACTCATGACGTAATTAACATAATAATATAATTATTATGATATTTAAAATAATATATTTTATTAAATGGTTCATAGTAACTTATGGATTTGGTAAGATTTCTCAAAAATGATCMATTAGTTTTCTCTATTTGCCTATTGGCTCTAAAATGGTTAGAAGTAATTTTTCCATATTTAATCATGAAGCAACCTATTTGTCAATTCTTGGATAGTTGCATTTAGGAAATGGGTACCCCTATCACTTATTAAATCCTAAGGGCATCCAAACAAAAAAAAATCATATTCTCATAAAGAAAACAAGAAAAAATTTGAGCATCATCTTTTCTTGCTATTACTTCAAATAAATGCTAAATAGATTTTACTCATGATTTGTTGCATAATTTGTAGCAACTAAAATAATATTTATTTTCTCTCCATTAATTATAGCAAGAGCTATTAAGCCAATAAAAKCTATCCCATTTTTCAAAAGGCCATTGAAGAATTAAAGATATATCGATAGAAGATGGAGGTTTCCCACTTCTTGGCATGGGTTATTGCGTTTCACAAAACTATGAGCATCCTTAAACATGAAAACTACCACTGTCTTGTCAATAGGCCTTTATGAATTGTGGTAGCACTAGCAAAATGATTGCTACAAACATCTAAATGATATCCCTGCAATATGTCCTTAACCTCATTTTGGAAGATACATCTCTTTAATATCCCATCATACCCTTGTTTATTTAAAGTGCCTCCAATTGAGGTATAAAATGCATTTCTTTTTAGTAAAGCATGTTTTTGTTTAAGTTCATAACCTTTTAGAAAGGTATTAATAGATAAATGATTTAAAATGTCAACACATTCCATACGGATGACATTTACTTCAAAGAATTAAACGCTTGAAATATCATCATCTAAGGAATGAATAGGATTAGTATTTTTGAACTCTAGTCTGGGAAGGTGATCAATATTACCATATTGTTTCTAAATTAGACTATTATTTGAAAATATGATTTCCATAATAATGATATCTATCTTGCCAAACAACCATTCAATTGGGGCTTATTAATAAAACATTTAAAGGCGTCATGGTCTACAAACATTATAAATTGATATACCAATAAATAATGTCTAAATTTTAGAACAACATATACCATTTCTAGAGCTTTCCTTTCTATTGCTGTATTATTATTTTTTGTTAGAATAAGCTAGCAACTTGCATAGAATATTAGATGGTCTTTATGAGAATCATCCAATTGATTCAAAATACAGCCAATAGCAATATTAGTATTTTACTAACATCTTCATCAACTTAGAAGGATTTTCTTCAATTTGGAGATATTAAAATGGACATTGATAATAATTTTCCTTTTAATTGGACAGAGGCTTATCGAAATCAATTGTTCAAATTGAATTTGAGCTTGTTTTCAAAAAATTTAGCAAGACAACAAGTAGTAATGTTATTTGAGCATTATTAAAGATAGACCTCCGACAATAACTAATATGTCCTAATAATCCATTTACTTGAATAATAGCTTTATGAAAAGACAATTTGAATATTTTAGATGCTTTTTCAAGGTCAATGCTGATTTTTTTAAATAGTGTTCTCTTAATAAACTACTAACCCAAGATTTTAGGATTTTAGGATTATTTTGTAGTAAAGGAAGAATGCTTCAATCACTAGGGAATCAAAAATTAAATATTCAATGTAGTAGGACACTTTGTAGCCAAATTACCTCCAACAACTCCACAAAATTCAACTTATCAATTAACTCACCCCACACACATGCCACAAACACTAAATACAAGCACACACACCAAAACAATTTAGCAAGCCAATTTGTAAAGCAAAATATAATTATTACAAAAGTCATTGAGTTCATGGTAACAATTTCACACATATGAAGGTTTTTAAAAAGTACTACAAGTGAGAGTTTGAAATGAAAGTCACAACTTCTTTTTATGTCCTTCTAAAAAGACACATGTTCAAATTGAAAAGCTACCACACAACTTCACTTCTTTTCAAATCTTCCAGTACAAACCGGCTATGATCTAATCATCTCTTTAAATTCGATTTATCAATGAACATGATTAGACTCACCCTAATAAAAGTAGATCAACAATTAGCCCATATTCACATTGGGAAGCTAATTAGACACCAAATTGAAAATTTTAGGTAGTCTACAACTAGCAGTATGTCCAAATAATGTTTTTTTTTAATAAGAAACTACAAATTGTCATTTAGCAACATTATAGGAGTTTCCAATTTGGTGGCATTTCATGAAAAAAGATTCAAAGATTTCTAGTATGGTTGGCCTTAAACCAAACACACAAAAGTCATTCAAAGAATTTCCATGAATTCCTAAGATATTCCTAAAATAGAGCATTAGCTTACTTTTGAAATACTGCAACTATATTGCATAATCAAAATAACATAACATTTTAAAGCAAAATTGAAGAATAATCTTTTTTGCCTAAATGACTAAATGAAACTTAGAATCATACTAAATGAAATGAAAGAAGTATTTGACTATAAGCACCAACATATGTTTTTTTATTGTATCAAACTTCAACACATACACAATTTCAAGTTGAGCAAGTGGTGTATTTGAACCATTTTTAAACTTACATATAAAATGTAAGTCTACATCAAGCATAGAACAATTGCAAACTACAATATTTCTATTGTACCAAAAAATAGCTATTGTGGGGAAAAATTATTGTTATTCAAGAATAAGTGAACATGAAGGTCATTTTGACATTTCAAAATTCCAAAATTTCAACTTCAAGAACACCAACATAACAGCTTAAATGAGAGCTTTAGATTAGCACAAATGCTTCAATCACCACACTCCCAAACAATGGAAGCCAAAAAAATGGAGGGAATTTCCAAGATCTCCCTTAAACTCCTCAAATAGTTTGAATTGTCTTTCTACTAAAAAAAATATATTCAAAGCAAGTACCTACTGCAAGTAGGATATTTGAAGCAACCTTTTTGTGGATGATGAAATTAAAGGCTTTACTGCTATCATTAGAAACTTAATTTTCTTTATCTGCTAGCTAATTTAGCCAATTGATTGGTGCAGAATCCTCCCCAAGTGACAAACTAGGACTTGTTTACATGTTGGTGGGCTCATTGTGTTTGGAAACAGAACGCGATATGTGCACACAAGTGAAGTGCATGAAGATTGTGAATTACATATTATAATAATAATAATACAGGAAGAAGACAGACAAACTTTATATCAATGAATCGTCAACTATCACTCAGAGGTGTGACTCTAGGATCTAAAACGTTACATTGATTCAGTCTACAAGCTGACTAGATAAACTTATTATAACACTCCCCCTTTAGCTGTATATGTTTTAATCTTATGAAGAATCAAAGTAAAAATATATGCAGTTAATCTCCTTCTTGCTTTGATGCCAAAGAAGAATTTTTGAGAAGTCTTTACAAACAGGCTTGGTGTTTGACTTTAGGTAACGATTTGGTGAGTACATCAGCCTACATAGTGGTACTTGGAGTAAATTCTAATTGGAGTTGCTTTTCCTATACTTTCTCATGGATAAAGTGAAAACGGATATCAATATGTTTTGATCTATCATGGTGTTTAGTATTCTTGGTCATAGCAATTGTAGACTGATTGTCACAATATAGAATGCTTGGAAGTTGAAGAGAGTAGCCTAATTCATGAAGAAAAGTTTGAATCCATAGCAGCTTTTTAGTTGCACTAGCAACAGCAATGTACTCAGCTTTAGTTGAAGATAAGGCTACAACAATTTGTTTTCGACTTTGCCAAGAAATTAAACAAGTAAAGTCTGGTTGAAAAAGATAGCCCGATGTTGATCGGTGAGTGTCGATATCTGAAGCCCAATCAACATTGCTCCATCCATGGAGAATGTGGAATCAGATGTATTGATAGTTGTAGCAGAATACATAAGGCCATAGGTCATGGTACCGCACAAATAGCACAAGATTCGTTTGATTTGTACCCAATGAATGGGAGCAGGAGARGTCATAAATTGGGCCAAATGATTGACATAATAGGCTATGTCCCATGATCGTGTGTAGGTCACTAAATACTGTAAACTTCCAATAGCTTGTTTATAAGGAATAGATTGCATAGAATTGATTTCACTAGGAGTCATAGCWTGACTTTGCTGACGAGAATACTTAATGCTTGGTTGCAGAGGAGTACTGATGGGATTTCATGTGATCATATTGAATCTTGTTAAAATATCAGAAACATATTTGTCCTGAGAGAGTGTTAATGTCTTGGTAGCGCRGTTTCGACAGACTTGAATGCCCAAAATATAAGTAATTACTTGATTATTAGTTATAGAGAAACGCTGGGATAGTAAGGTTTTGCGAAAGTTTAAGTAGGGCAGGTCATTAGAAATGATGATGAGATCATAAATGAATATTCCGAAAATAATAATAAGGGAATCTGATCGCTTAACATAGACATTGGAATCAGATTTAGACTTAATAAAACCATGATTGAGAACAAAAGATTCGAGAGTTTCATACCATTCTCCAATTCATTGCTTTAATCCATATAAAGATTTAAGTAGTCGACAAACTTTAGATGTATGACCGCTTTTGACAAAACCTTCAGGTTGGTGAATATAAATAGCTTCTTTAATCTGTCCATACAAGAACGCAATTGTAACGTCCATTTGATGGATATGAAAGTTAAGAAGAGTTGCTAGGGCAAGTAATATACGCAAAGATATCATTTTCAACACTGGAGAGAAAGTTTTTGAGTAATCGATGCCTGCCCTTTGTGTAAATCCACGAGCAACAAACCTGGCTTTATAGCAAGCTAATTTTCCATCAGAATTGTACTTACGACGAAAGATATAAATGGAGAGGTATTTGATTTCAATTCCTAAATCCAAACATAATTAGACTTTTGTTATTAAAATGAAGCATTGAATGTTTGAACTCGAATCCAAGAAACAAGTAACTTGAAATTGACGACAATCCCTAAATCCTTGCAATAGTTTTATCCTCCAATTACAAAAAATATAACTTATAATTGCTAATTATAGAAATTTGCCCTTGAACTAAATATTTTCCATTATATATTTGAATTGAATACCCAACCGGCCAACCCTTGTAGCCTTTGATTACAAAAGTAGACCTTGCAAGGCTGCAACTTGTAACCTCAAGAATTATATCCGATATTTCATAGATTTTCCCTAATCTTGTAGCCTCTACATAGTACTCACAAAAGTAAACCCTTTAAGCCTAACCAAATATAAAATAACTTGTATCTCCTTTAAATTCTCAATCAATCAATCCTTGTATCTTCCATTAATAGAAATTAAACCTTGAAGTAGAACCCCAAAGTTTTAACTTGTATTTCAAGGGATTTTCAAACCCTTATAACACTTAATTACTTCAACTTCAAGCCCTTGAAATACAAGCACATAACATTTAACTTGAATTTGATTTAAATTTTAAATACTTAGAGAAACAATTTATCAACACCATAAAGCCTTCAACTATAACTAAATAAAACATAACTTCTATTTTATTTCAAATCAAAACCCTTACAGCATCCAGTAACAAGGCTAAACCCTTGAAAGGGATTCAAAAACACTAGAACATGCATTTTGTTTCCTTTCCAAACCCTTGTAGCCTCTATTTCCAATAATTAATCCTAAAACATCATTTTAATACAATGTAATATGTGAATTCCAGTTTCCAAACCCTTGTAGCCCCCATTAACAAAAACAAACCCATTCAAATAGAACTCTACAAATATAAGATGTGTTTGGTTTCTTCTTTGAACTCTAAGCCCTATTAGTTTCTATTTGGAGGATTCAAAAATGTATCCTTCAACTTCAATTTCAAAAAATGTGTACCTTGTCTATTGTAATATATCCAAAAACTTCTAACGTCTAATTTCAATATTTTTTTCTTAGAGTGCGCAAGCTAATTTTCAATTTCTGAAATCTCCTTTCTTTTGAGGTGAATCTTTGTTCTCAATTTCTTGGAAAAGGTAAAAAAGAGAAGTCCGACCCCAAGAAGGAAGCAACATGCTTTTATACATTGTCTTTGAACTCAAAAAGTGGTTGGACGCCTTAATGCAGCCATTGATTTGAAGATATTCCCTGAACTCAAATCAAGGGTTTCTTGCATTAATGGGTTCCCCCTCTCCATGATAAAGAAGAATCCCATGACCACGCAAATTGGACTTCCCCTCACACTTTGGCTGAAGAGTGGGATGTCCCCGCCTTTTCATCCCCGCTCTGTCTATTCGTCCCCGCCTTGACGTCCGCGCCCTGTCTATTCGTCTATTTGTTCCCGCCCTGACGTCCCCGCCTTGATAATGACGTCCGCGCTTTGATGTCCTCGTCCTGACAATGACGTCCCTACCTTGATTTTCACGTCCGCACCCTAATTCCAACGTGGACCACCAACGTCGAAGCCACTTGCTAATTGGAAAATTTCAAAAATGGATGGCATCCGGGTTGTCCGGATTGTCTGGACTGTCTGGTTCGCCTGTCCGTCCGTCCCGTCCAATCACCCTGACCTGTCCGTTATGACAACCCTGATTTGGGAGAGGATAAAGCCTCAAAAACAGTAGTGGGTTCGGAAACCTGGGTCATAAATGCATAAGCATAATGTTGATATTTAGTCAAAGTCCATTGTCCTTTAGTCCGGCGTTGGAAAGACCGCAGGGAAGAAAAGTTATTTCCTTATTGCTGTTGTAAGCGAGCTCAATTATGAGCAGAAAGTTGAAATATACATGGAGATGTGGGGGCGGGAGTGGGACCATCAGGTACAAGAACCGAGGTGTCAATTGTAGAATTAGTATCAGAGGCACGTCATGGACTTGACAGTGGAGAATCCAGTTTAGGCTCATGATACTGAGTTACAAGAGAGGAGACTTGAGAGCTTGGACTAGGAAACAAATAAAGATCATCAAACCCTGTAGCTTGTGAAAAAAGTTGTCTAGAGGTTGGAATAACGCCCCCGGCTAAAAAGAATCTTCAGAGAAGACAACATCTCTACTTAAAAATACTTGTTGAGTATCAGGATTATACAATCGATATCCTTAAACYCTAGTAGGCTCATTGYAACCRATGAAAATGCATTTGACAACTTTGGTGTCARGTTTAYGTCRTTTGTTAGAGGGTATATGAGCATAAGCAGGACAACCGAAGATCTTGAGATGTCGAAGATTGGGTTTTTACCCTATCCATAGTTTGTACGGCGTCATTTTGTCAAGTGTGAAAGTGTAAGAGAAATTTTGGAGGTAGTAGGATGTTTGAATGGCTTCAGCCCAGAATGAATTGTGTAACTCAGCAACTTTCAGCATATTGCGAGAAGATTCAACAAGCAACCTGTTTTTCCTTTCCGAAACTCCATTTTGAGCAGGGTTATAAGGGTTGGTTAGTTGTCGTTGAATGCCTTCACATTGACAGTATTGATTGAATTGATTTGAGGTAAATTCACCACCGTTGTTAGAACGGAGTATTAGAATCTTTTTGGTAGTATGCCGTTCAACAAGTGTTTTATATTGTAAAAAATAATTTATAGTAGCAGATTTCTTTTGAAGTAAATACACATGAGTGTATCTGAAAAAATCATCTATAAATAAGATAAAATAGAGTGCTCCTCCTAATGATGCGGTTTGCATTGGGCCACACAAGTCTGTATGAATTAATGCTAGAACCTCAGTAGCCCTAGTTACGGGTTCTTTAGAATAAGGTTCTTTTTGTTGCTTGACATAAAGACAACCTTTACAGATAGGGAGCGAATTTTTAATAGGAGGTAAGCCAACAACCAATGATTGGTTGTGCATGTTGCGTAAGGATAGCAAATTTAAATGGCCAAGGCGATAATGCCAGCGAATTGACNAGTAGTTGGACATCTTAATGCAGCCATTGACTTGAAGATATTCAATGAACTCAAATGAAGGGTTGCTTGCATTAATGGGTTCCCCTCTCCATGATAAAGAAGAATCCCATTACCACGCAAATTGGACTTCCCCTCACACTTTAGCTGAAGAATGGGATGTCCCCGCCTTTTCGTCCCCGCCCTGTCTATTCATCCCCGCCTTGACGTCCACGCCATGTCTATTCGTCTATTCGTCCCCGCCCTGACGATGACGTCTCGGCCTTGACAATGACGTTCGCGCGCTGATGTCCCCGCCTTGACAATGACATCCCCGCCTTGATTTTCACGCCCGCACCTTAATTCCAGCGTGGACCGCCAACATCGAAGCCACTTGCTAATTGGAAAATTTCAAAAATGGATGGCGTCCGGATTGTCCGGACCGTCTGTCCGTCCTATCCAATCACCCTGACCTGTTTGTTATGACAACCCTAATTTGGAAGAGGATAAAGCCTCAAAAACAGGAGTGGGTTCGGAAAGCTGGGTCATAAATGCATAAGCATAATGTTGCTCATCATGATATTTAGTCAAAGTCCATTGTCCTTTAGTCCGGCATTGGAAAGACCGCAAGGAAGAGAAGTTATTTCCTTGTTGATGTTGTAAGCAAGCTCGATTATAAGCATAAAGATGAAATATATATGGAGATGTGGGGTCAGGAGTGGGACCATCAGATACAAGAACCGAGGTGTCAACTGCAGAATCAGTATCAAAGGCACGGCGTGGACTTGACGGTGGAGAATCCACTTTAGGCTCATGATACTGAGTTACAGGAGAGGAGACTTGAGAGCTCGGACTAGGAAATAAATAAAGATCATCAAATCCTGTAGCTTGTAAAAGAAGTTGTCTAGAGGTTGGAATAACGCCCCCGGCTAAGAAAGAATCTTCAAAGAAGACAACATCTCTACTTAAAAATACTTGTTAAGTATCAGGATTATACAATCGATATCCTTAAACTCTAGTAGGCTCATTGCAACCAATGAAAATGCATTTGACAACTTTGGTGTCAAGTTTATGTC
>VACF01000582.1:0-52275 GCA_006891605.1 Pleurozium schreberi
GGGAAGCTGGTGATTTGTGCAGAAATACGTGAACCGCCTAAACTATCTTTGGGTCTTGAGAGAGATACTAATGTGTTGCGAGTGCGATGCAGACCGAGATGCCCCAATTAACGTATTAACGACTCATATTCTCTATCACTGCATGAAGCTATAGTATACTATTTGTGTCACTTTGCGCGTTGCTAACGGCCGTAGGAGTGTGCATTCATTGGGAGATTAGTATCGAACTGCGGAGAGACCACTTTACAGGAGCCAAATCTGTTTCGATCAAAATCGTTTGTATCACTACGTTCTTCTTGTTGTTTACTGCACAGATAGATTCACAAAGCTGTGGATCGCATTGCTGGAATGGAAATGAACCGCAGAGTCTTAATACCCTGTAGACAGTGTCGAGAGGAAATCTTCGGAAGTTGGTACATGGTTATTGCGACTGTCTCCTAGGTACTCTTCTTCTACCTTTACCTTAGAAGCTGTTATTTTGTTGGTATGAATCTCTTTATGCAATTTTTCAAAGTGGGAGTCTGTTTACCGCTACTAGAGAGATCGTAGACAACCCCAGTTTCCACTTGAGAGGACAGTGGTTACAGAGAACTCATGCTTGTGGCTCTCGGAAAGCCAACCAAGTGTTTGAATGGCAGAGATGAGTTCCTGTGGGTACAAAACGAGACATCGTTGGGGACCTGATCCAAGTCTGCGGATTCTTTTTTCATCTGTTGGAACTTGGGCGGCTTGTCATAGTCATACTTACACAGGATGTACGCCAAGTTCCGTTAGGGTTGACTCCTATTGTAAGAGAGGATGTCAGCTGGTGATTGAGTTCTTGCCATCACAGTGTAAGTGTTTGCAGARTTATGCAAAGAGCGTGTGTGTGACTTTGATGTGCAATGATCAAGGACTTTGGAGAAAACGGAGATTACGGCCTTGGATGTTGAAAACGACCYCAGAAGAAGGGAAGCAGATGGATGGGGCCCTTTCAACAAATTCAACAGAGTCTGCCAGTTCTTGCAGATCAGCAGATGCTTGTGCTGTAAGCGTAGTACAATTCCTGCTTGACGGGTGGTGGTGGGTTTACCATTAACCCTAGAAGAGACCTTGGGGTTTCTCTATACGACCTGTACTTACGTTTATAACTCTCAAATTGTGATTTGACATATGAATTGTGAAATGTGATACATTGTTATTTAGCTTTATAACTCTTGAGTGCCTAGCCCATGTTTTCTAAAATCCAATCCCTTCTCAATTCATTGCAATCAAACTATCATCTAAAAAGAGATCTACATAAATTGATTATACTGATTGCTAGTGGAGACAAATCTAGAGCTAGAGGGAAAGGGACATGTCCTTTGATTGTACCGTTGAAAAGAATATAATAGTCAAACAACTCAAAGAAATCTTTCAATTTGGAGTGGCCATATTTGAGGCTTTGAGGCACTTAGGGGTTAATTTGTGATTTGACACATGAATTATGAATTGTGATACATTGTTATATATTTACGCACTATTGTGATTATCAATTTATTTTGTAATGAAAAATATTTGGTCAATGTTTCTTTTGATAAAATACCACTATATTTGTAATATATTATACAGTTGTAGAGGGCTTTTAGGCTCTTCTAAGGTTAACTATGCCTAAAATCGTCCAAATAAGCATTTGAGAGTGGTTTGTGTCATTAAACTTTCTACGCTTTCGTAGGGTTTGGGTTGGTGGGAGTTTAATGTACGGAGTACATTTTATGCAAAGAGTTTGTAGGGGTTGGTTTTTAGGAATTGGTCACAAGTAGGTGTAGATGTAGTGATTTCGTAGATTGAGTTTAAGTTTGTGACATTCAAATTCAAAATTAAAACTCACCAGTGTCAGATTGCCGGGTTTAGTTGCAGGCTCTACAGCGTCTCTGCCATAACTGCAATAGTGACTGCACATCAGAGACTCCCTTAACGATCAACTGCACGAAACAGAAACCAAGAAATAATTACCGGAACACAACTTACAGGCTGGTGAAGTGCTTACACAAACTGCCGTTTGCCATTGAACACTTGGCAGCGATAAAAGCTACAACCCTTGCTGAACGGAAACGGCTTACCATTCCACTCTGTTTCATAAACAGCAAGGACAATGTTTTCGTGAGACAACTGAAATCAACATGACGGGAGAGAGTTTTATCATCTGGACTTGATAGGCAAAACATCAAGGGTTTACAGTAAAATTAGATTGTTTCAACAAACAGTAGACAGAGGGAATCACAAAATCACATAGACATTCTTCTCCATGCCTCAAGGAGAAGTCTCCCTAATGTATCAATGATTATAGTGATATTCCCATATAATCATGAGGATCATATAGAGGTCTCGTATCATGGGAATATCACTGTAGTCATTGTGACCATAGAGAGATCTCAGATTCTCTTTATGATGTTTTCTCAATCTTATTTGGCTCCAGAAAAGAATCTATTTTTGCTGAAAATCATGTCCAAAGGGAAACACCATAGTTCAGAGGGTTGTTTTSACCTAAATGCCATGTCACACCAGCAGCATTGGGATCACCAGTGGTGATGTCATCTACTATGAACTCCAGTTCGGAACCCACAGAATCCACGAACTTCTGAAAGAATTCAAGAATCGCCTGAAAAACAAAATTCGCACCATCATCAATGTCACATACAGATGAATAGGGCTTGCCGCAGTTCAAGATTTACGCTCCGAGAGTGGAGGTCATTTTAGACAACGCAATTGGAGKTCTCTACAACGGAGCTCGTAGTTTGAGACGAGATTCAGGCTCAAAATCGTGCACGGCCGGATTTGAAAACAGCTACCCTTACAAGCCTCTTCAAAAAGGCTTGTGACGAAGCTTTCAACAAGCCTGAATTCCACATAGACATTCTCGGAAAGAGTGGCATGCGGAAACAAAGTAATTGAACGAATTCCTACACATGGGCATTCATCTCGTTACTCAAGCTTCATGATCCCTAAACCCTAAACTACGACGTCCTTGCATCCCCACCCTCAGGAAACTTTGAAGAACTAGCAAACTCGCAAATCACTTCTTGACAAGCATACCTTCCTTCCCACAAAGGGCTTAGGAAACACGAGATCCTCATAGACGCAATCGTCAGCAAACAGGTCCCCAGCAGAGCCAATCTCACGTCGGTTGATGGCGCCATAAAACTCCTGCACCATTTCAGCTGCTTGTCTCTGTGGTATTTCAGTAGCAGCGGGCGCAGCCGAAGATGTCGAAGCTCCACTCATTTCTGCACTTGCCATCTGGAATAACAACCTCGACCCCTCCGCTTGCCGGTATCCCAATCTCTTCGACTTCAGACGTGCTATTCTAGCGACTCCCGCAACACCAGCTTCGCCATTACCTCGACACCATTTCGAAGCTTCCAATTGCAAGGGAGAACACCAAGGCGCCAAACACAACGACACTGCCATCACTAACCGACTGCTTTCCGCGGAATACTTGCGTTCAATTGATTGATGAAACTTACCTCAATGCTTACTCATCTCAAAAAGGTAAAAAGCAGTTTCATGCGATCAAGTCGCTGATGAGGTGGTGCCATGTGAAACGACCGATTTTAGGTTGCCAATTCTAGAGGCTGTTGTGTCACTGTAATTCTGGTGCTAAGATAGCAGCAACTTTGGTGAAGGATGCTCGTATAAGTCACGCACTCGTGTATGCCCAGGGGAACCTTCACTGTAGCTCAATTCGGGAAGCGAGTCCAATTTGCCTAATTCTTTGTTCAAAACCCTAACCAAAAAAAGAATTAGGCAAAGTATCAAGGACTGTCGTTGATCCATCAGAGGTGCAACTAACTCTGTCCCAAGGTTAGAACAGAGCAACCATCGGCACATTGCAAACTCGACTCACGGTTACCCCGCAAGTGACTATGGTGAGAACCCTAATTAGGGTTCGAGTTTCACGTATTTTCGTCAATTCATTGGAGAGGGTGCACGAGAGTGTAGCAATCGAGGCTTGTACAACCAATTTGACCGATTCTCTGTTCTTACCAAAGAATTAGACTAAGTATCAAGAACTGTCATCGATGAATCAGAGGTGTAACTGACTCAGTCCCAGGTTAGAACAGAGCAACCATCAGCATATTGCAAACTCGACTCACGGTTACCCCGCGAGTGACTATCGTGAGAACCCTAATTAGGGTTTGAGCATCACGTAGTCTCGCAATTCATTTGAGAGAGTGCGCAAGAGTGAAGCAATAGGGGCACCATGTCGACGTTCTAAACTCTTTATCCGAAAGAAACAGTGTGATGAGAAAATAGCTGAAGCTGTTGCGTTTGTTGGCTTCAGTGGGCATTCATGACACTTTTAGAGCCACGGAAGACTCTATCTCATCTTATATACSTAGGATAYCCTGATGATCCAGCAACAGCMTTCCGAATCACAAATCGTCGACGTCGAGACAGGAGGAGGCAGCGTTCGGAACGTGTTGTGTACCAATGTTACATATTTGGTGCAACCAACTGTGGCAAAAGTGCTCTTTTGAATGCACTTATGGGAAGGTGAGTTGCTTCTCACCATACGAGTAGTTGATGGTCAGGTTCAAGRGTCATTTTTCACTGCGTGTCTTCTTGCCCATATGGCCAAGAGGTTGCTTGGTTTTTTTTTATAGGTTTCTCTGTAATTTTACAKAACTTATGCCGTGTTTTTGTTACGCGCGCAGGCCTTACTCCGAATCATATGAACATACAAAAGGCCCTTGTTATGCTGTGAACGCGGTAGAACAAATTGGGGTACGTTTCTKACGAATCCTGTAGTGAAGCCTGTTTGTTGMGTGTTGTTTTGGCTAACTGGCTACTACGTATGYTTGTCTTTTGCCATGGTCAAGCGTTCAGAGTTTTACTAGTACCAATTAAACTGTTGAGATTTACAAATTCTGAAGCGTGCAGGGTGGAAGGAATACTTTGGTTTTGAGAGAGGTCACTGAGGAATCTGTGACAGACCTCTTAGACAAGAAGGATTCTCTGGCTTCATGTGATGTGGCTGCTTTTGTGTATGACAGGTATGAACCCTGATGCCTTTCTCCTCTKTTTTTCTTTAACCCTAAATGTTGAAGGGGGTATCGGACAAAACTCAGTTATGCTATAGAATATGACTCATTCAACCATTTTGAAGTTTGTATCAAGGGATAATATGTTAGGCAAGATGATTAAACAATATCTGTACAATCAAAGTTCAGAAAATCTTTATAGATCTTCAACAAATCAAATTTAGATGCATTTAACTTCGAATATTTATCATGATGCAATTTTTATTTTGAGATATTGGATGCTTTTTATGATTGGCCCAAATTAGAATCTATACTGTCAGGTGAAAATAATCGATAATGATTTTCCTTATAGTGATCTTATAGCGTTAAGAGCATATTTTCCAAATTATAACGGTTTGACCGTAGCAATCTTATTTTGGAATATACCGATATAAGGATAACTCAAACTAATATGTGAAAATATTAAATTAACCCTAATTAGATTTTGAAAAGAAAATCCACTTGAAAATTTAGCCTAGGTTAGGCATCAGCTTTAAAATGGTCTCTAGGTTATTTGGGAGTTAAAAATATGGACAACTAATAGTGTCGGTGATCAATTGGGGAGATTTTTGTGATGAGGCTGAAATGGGTTGAAGTGTTGGGTTGTCAACAGTGCAGATGCACATTCATGGAGACGTGCGTACGAATTATTGGTACAAGTAGCAGCACATCAAGAAATCACTGGTTTTGAGGTTCCTTGCCTGCTTATTGCCGCCAAAGATGATCTCGAGTCTGATCCATCTTGTACCAAGGGCTCCACCAGGGTAAAATATTCTTCCTCTTGTTATGCACACACTTGTATTGAGAAGGGMAGATTATTGATAATTCTCTGTTAAGGAATAAGGCTTAGGTTGAGTTTTCTGAAGATTGTTGTCTTGTAAGGAATAGGAATGTTGGTTTGTATCAGACTTGGGAGACTTGGTGTTATACAATCCTGTAAGTACTKGTTTTATTATCYCTTGAAGCTCAGTTGGACGGTACGCTGGTTGATGCTCAGGTGTGCACGGATATGGGGCTTGAGGCTACCATCTCTGTTAGCATGAAATTAGGTGATATTGGCAACTTGTTTCGAAAGATTGTTGATGCTGCTCAACATCCACACTTGAGCATTCCTGAGACGGAGGCAGGAAGAAAACACAAGCACTATCGGCGTCTCATTCAGCAGACATTGACAGTTACTGCGGGTATGACATGACTTTTTTCCTTTTGTATTCCTCTGATCTGGTGATTGAATGTTTACGCCTCAACGCAAACAGAATCTTTGTTAATTCAAGCCGCCAATGATCATAAATAGTATGACCTGTAGAGAGGGAAAACTTCGGTCCTTTCAAGGGCCGCCGTGAATTAAGAGTTCATTTGTTCTTGTTGAAGTCCCACTACCACAATGCACTGCATAGTGGGAGAGTGGAGTATATTTGGGCTATGTTTAGCAAGATAACAACACATTTTATTTTATTTTATTTTTTATGCATTTACATTTTACATTTATTATAGAAATTTGTGAAGAGGTAATTCAGTACCKTTTTTTCTGGGTCGAAAACGAACTGTACATCCTCCAATTTGATTATAGTAGATTGTGAAAACCATTTTTGTAAACCATGTTTTTTCTTGTTTTAAAAAATTCATGTCTAGATTGGTCAATGATACCACCTGCTTTCTATTTTCTTATACGGGGGTGTCTTTGGGTGCAGTTGGCGTGACGGTTGCAGTTGCAGGCATTGCAATCTATCGGTTGTATGTGAAACGAAAAAATAATGGCTGAAGAAGAGTAGCGGCGTTTAGTTTTTGAGAATTGTTATCAGAGAATTCTCTCTTTTCACGAAGGATATGACGGTCTATAAATGTTGGATCGTTCTCATCTAAATTTCAATTTTTGTGATCTTTTATGAGGCAAATTCACTTGTTATTAACATTGTCTTATACAGTACTGTACACGTGATCATTTATTATTGTTTGCAAGGTCCTCTCCAGATTTTCTTGTGCCTGTGGTTCTGTAAGTGTATCACAACTTCTGCAGCTTCGGGAAAACAAGTAGCTTGTTTTTAGTTTGAGGTCCAGAGGATACCGTACTTTTGAGTGGAAGTTATTCGGCACAGTATACTTGCAGGTTTAGAACCAGCTCCGAAGATTTTCACCTCTATTAAGCCTTAACCCTTAAACTACGCCAAGGCCATTTTTTGGTCGATGAATGAGAGAGCATCTTTCTGTGCAGGACAGAAGTGCAACTATTCATCCTCAGAATTAGGGGTGGAATGGGAAGATCTTCTACAGTTCTTTGACTTCCAATGTTTACTTTTGAAATTTTTTAAACTAATGATTCTCACAGTATCATGATTTTCACGGTGACCCGCGCTGTGTTTAAGGATTAACTTACCGTTTGAAGTCCAAATTGTTTTTAGAATTTGTGCCTACTTTTGCTCATATCTTTGTACAAATAGATTATTTACCTCACATCTCATCAAACAGGTCATAAAGGAAGGTTTATTTCTAAAAATTCAAGCATTACTTTGACTCTCATAGTGATTTAGTTTGTGTTTTCCAATTTAGAACTTATTCATATGGTGTCCAAAAAACACGTGCTAGGAATCTTCTTTCATTGGAATCGATGGTCGACCAGTCCTTAATGGGTTAATATGTGGTAGAGTGCCCAACTTTCCCACAACGTCCTCACAATTTGGGAACTCACACTCTTCTAGAGGCCCTAAAAAACATCTAATAGGTATTACTATTCATGCATCACTCTTTCAATGTTGCTTCAAGGTTCCAAATTTTTTTTCCTATTGAGTCTATGACTCATTGTAGGAGTCTAAAGAGTGTTCCTTTTGGAAATTTATGACATACTCTCCATTTACTAAAAAATTCAAATTCTACTTACAACACCTTTTATTACAACTTTCTTATTGGGTTGACCAAAATTTTCAGAATGAGAGTGCATGAAAACACTAAAATGCTTTAAACACTTATGGTAGAGGGACCCATTACTAACCGAAGCCCCATCACCAATCAATAGGGTGTTGTATTTCTGACTAAGGTTGGAACATATTTCCATTTTCTCCTTCAAATGCAGGTTTTTGATTTTTTCAAGGTTTGGACCAATAAGTGCATGACACATAAGTGATCAAGAAAGTAGGAAGCAATGAGTGGGAAAGTAGTTCTTGAATGATCGGAATTGAATGACTCTAGATGTTGATCATGAGTCAAGCCCAACTTTGGCCTTTCAAAATTCATAGTAATTTCATTGTAAGAGATAAAATTACCAAATTTTTTGCAATTTCTATCATTTCAGTCAATGCACCTCTAAAAATATTTGCATTGCCTACCACTACCTTAGATCATGTCCATAATTGCTTATTTGATCGGTTATGGGTCCCTCTACCATATATTGAAAGTTTGAAGTGCCACTAAGTTCCTACACATGTAATTTTTAACCTTTTGCTTCATAATTCAAAAAGAAAAAACTAAATTTGTCTTCATTGGGGCTATATTTTGGGGGTTGGAAGCACTTGATTGCATCCAAAACAATTGGACTAAACAATGGCGACAAATTGCAAAATGTTTTACTTGAAAACTTCAAATTAAAAATAAAATAATGGATGAAATTGTTAAATTTTGGATGAAAACAAAATTATAAATATGTGATATGTGCTAATTTTTGATATTTTGTATCCCTTTACTTGAATGAATGTT
This sequence comes from Pleurozium schreberi, assembly GCA_006891605.1. Lineage (NCBI taxonomy): Eukaryota > Viridiplantae > Streptophyta > Bryopsida > Hypnales > Hylocomiaceae > Pleurozium > Pleurozium schreberi. Next base: position 8,730 of record VACF01000582.1, read on the forward strand.
GAAATTTGGAGCACCAATATAACAATTTATATCACCACTTCATCCATTATTTGGCTCTTTATAAAAAATGGAAGAAAAAGCACACGTACGAACTCGGAAACATCCGAGTCATCCGTCCGTCTCCCCAATTCCGGGATGAAACTCATCCATTCACAACCTCCCGCCTTCCTCAAACCACGGCATCCCTGGATCCCCAACACCGTGGTCATCTGCTGGCTCAATCCAAAGCTTCCAACGCCACAGCCCCAAACACCCACACCACCAGTCGACACGCACCAAATCGCGCACACCTGCCGAAATCCACTTTCTGCTTTTCCTTGCAACAGATAAAATTCTTCAATTCAATGCCAACCAATGCTGAGAATACTCTCTTCCAAAATTCCAATCCACCCAGTACTCTCAAAATTGAGCTCAATCACATCACCCACATTGCACAAATTTGCACACATTGTCCACATTCCACACCTAGTTAGAAATTGCACAAATTGCACACATTGCACGAACCCATAGTTGAGCTATGGCGGCTTGCACGGTATCCGCATCGATTGGTCAGATTGGTGCTGCCAGTGCAATCCCAGAGAGGAACTGCACGAAGCAGATTCTGGGTTCAGCTCGATTTGCAAGCTCTCCACGGATTGTGATCTCCAAGACTTTGAGGCACGGGTCTTTGAGGTCAGTGGTGAGAGCGCAAGCAGGGGGAGGGGGGTCCTTTCAGCCGCAGAAAGGCTCCTTGCAACAGAGTACCCAGGGGGAAGGTGTGTCACTGGGGACTGCGCTGTTGCCTCCCGATGCTGACCTGAAGAAGCTGGAGTCGCTTCTCTTCCAGGTAATGCTCCCTCTTTTTATATTCATTGTCAGGAAATCCATTGATAGTGAGGGCGTTTCTCTTCAATTCAGGAATTGCTAGGGTTAGTAGGTTTGTGGCGTTGAATTGAATCGAATTGGTGWAATTCTTGTGGATGCGGGAATTCTGAATTCTGGAATCCATGGATAGACCTTCGCTATCCCATTCAGATAGTTTTGCGAACTCTGGGGTTTCACATTTTCAAAGCTGATGCTGAGGTCTGGACTGGATGCTGGAGTTTCGCTTGCATTTGTTGGGGAACCTCTAGGGTTGCAGGCAGTGCCGTTGAATTGAATAGGATTGGTGGATGCGGGAATTCTGCTCAACGACACTCTAGAATAGTTTCTGTTCAATGAGTACTGACGAAGAAGAGACTCTGACGAAGAAAATAACTGTTTTCTTTGATGAGGCTCTTTTATGAGGCTTACTTCGGCATTTCTCGTGTTTGTTGTGATTGCTCAGCTGGTAGAGAGTTTTAGGTTCAAGCTTATACATGCGATTCTTGCCACATGCTACTTTGATTGCTTACGTCGGCCTCGTCCCTGGATTAGGGTTTACGAACTTCTTACCATTTTGTGTTTCTGTGTTGTGTCGCGCAGTGGGCAAACAGCTTAACTGCGAACGCCAATTTGCCGCTTCCAAACCCTTTGAAAGTAAGCACCTGGGGATGGTTCATGTTGGTAACTCATTTGTTTCCCTTGTATCGAGTCAGCCCTATACAAAATTGATGACATAGTTGAGATGGCATAGAGTCTCCAATTTTCAGCAGAGGGAACTTGACCTAAGGTATTGAGGATCAGCTCTTTCCATCCCTTTAACCATATTGCATTTTAAGCAATATGTAGGAGTGTGCTTTCATTGGGAGATCACTCAATAAAGCTCACTGGAGAGATCACTTTGAGCAYTACAAGAGCCAAACTCTCTTTAGATCAATTTGTATCACTGTGTATGAATTTCTTGTACAATTTTTCAAAGTGGGACATCGTAAAATTCTACTAGTGAAAGTAGAGAACTCCCGTCTCCCATTCAAAGTTCAGTGGCCGCGTAGGCATTATCAGCCAAGTTGTGATTTCTCACACCCAACTTGCGACTTGAAATTCAACCCTTTTTTTAGTGTTGATTGCGATAGATGGTSACAGCAGTATCTACAATGAGATCAAGTTGCTAAAAACACTGCTAAATGTCCTTAAAATTTCAAATCTAACACTGCGTCCTTCACATTCTCTGTAGCAATAACAAAAATTCCATAGAAGTTTTGGGGAATTCAGCCTCATTTCTGAACATTGCTTTACTGTTAAGTAGAAACCTTTTGAAATAGTGTCACTCTTCTTTAGGATAATTACCGTTGTGTACGATAATTAAGAAGACATGAGCTGTGCGTTCACAGGTGGACAAAGTGGAAGGCGGAGTGCGACTGGGGTACATCCGCGTCAATGAYGGAGCCATAGAAGACTTGGTGCACATCGACGTGATCGTGAATGCYGCAACAGGCAACCAACAAGCATACTTCCAAGCCACAAGGAACGGGATGTACAAGGACAAAGTACCTCCCGGAGAGCCGCTCATCATGCAGAGCCTGCTGCAAGCGCTGCGGAAGTCCATTCAGCTGGCCAGGGAGTAGCTCATCGCCCGTTCTACAGGAACGTCAAAGTTCTACAAAAATCGTGGATCCACAAAAAAAAAAAAAAAAACTCTGTAGGTAGCATAACGTTGTTAATTAGAGTCTTGTGGTGAGTAACAATGGTGTGGAACTGTTAATGCACACCATGGACGAATAGAAATGGAAACAAGTGATGGAGGCCTGGTGCACTCCGGTACATCTTGCTCGTCTTTCCTCTGTAGAACAAAATTGATGGAACCCTAAATGTATACCAGGAATTGAATTTATAGTTTCATTGAAATCTAAATTGTTGTTCAACGTCTATTTTATTTTTGGGTGGGTAGTTCTGCATTGTTTATGGTGGATATTATTTCAGGTGCTTGATGCTTTTCGRATGCTAGCATTCAGGCTATATCCTTACGAATACAGAATGTTCCACTCGTTGCACAGTTTTCAGTTTAGTTCATTCATGAGTTTAACCAGTCAAACAGCTTTGGAAATGCAATTCTCCGCTCAGAATTGTACTCAAACTTGCACTAGCCACACGCATATTTCAATTAAATGGTGGGACGAATGTGTGGCTCCCATGATGTGCCAGTAACTTAATTTCTCCATTACAACATGCAGAGGGACTTATGATAGGGGGACCCATTACTAACTGGCGCCCCATCACCAATCAATAGGATGTTGTATTTCCGACCAAGGTTGGAACAAATTTCCATTCTCTTTGGAATGCGTGTTTTTTATTTTTTCAGGGTTTGGACCAATAAGTTCATGACACATACGTGAGCAAGAAAGTAGGAAGCAATGAGCGGGAAAGTAGTTCTTGAATGATTGGAATTGGATGACTTTAGATGTTGATCATGGGTCAAGCCCAACTTTGGCCTTTCAAAATTCATAGTAATTTCATTGTAAGAGATAAAATCACCAAAATTTTTGCAATTTCCATCATTTCAGTCAATGCACCTCTGAAAATATTTGCTTTGCCTACCACTGCCCTAGATCATGTCCATAATTGCTTATTTGATTGGCTACGGGTCCTTCTACCATAGTCCAGACACTACTCCGTCCACGATCAACGCAAGACAATGCATATTTTCTTCAAAATTTGGCATACGAGCTAAGGAATTTTGACACATTAGAGAAAATTTGTACTTTCTAGAAGGCCACTAAGAAGTGTCAAAAGAGACCCTTGGTTTCTTTTTATTTCGCATGGACAAGAAAGTTTCCCCTATTGTTGTGGCTACCAAGTGTCATCACTGAAGTAGAGCAACCATATGTCAGAGCATTGATAAACGAGTAGTTGTGTTCTATTGGAGGAAAGTTGTAGAAAACTGAAATGTACTCTGTGACAGTCAAGATATTCACACAAGTTGAAACGCATTTGCGTCAAAAATGCTCTCCTTTTTCTAGTTCACTAGGGCTCTAGATATAGAGTGGCTTGTCGAAGGTTGGCTGCATTTTCTCTAGTAGGTCATGTATCTAATAATGCAAATACACGACAAAATACCTAAATGTTAGACAGGCTGGTATAACAAGGATTCAATCTCTAACACTTTCTCGGAGACCAAAAACGTGCAAAAACGTGCAAACATGAAACCAACTGGATCGGTCAGCTGAACTTCATGGCCCGCCTCTCCGCTACAAAATCTACAAAGTCTTGGTAGATATTGGGCTTCTGGAAAATGTCTCTCTTTGTGTAGATTACGTTAAACTCTTGACCCTAAGCGTATCTTGAAACTCCATGACGTTATCAATTACAAAATAAGCTTAAATTTTTTGAAACTTTCTCCAAAGGTCTACATTATAGTGCACACTGAATTAGTGCAAACTGAATAGGGGTATTAACCTCTAAATGCCCGAGGCACCAAAATGTGGTGTCCATAAAATTTTGAAGTTGAAGAAAACCTAACTAAGTTGGTACTTTTAGTAAGGTAGGCAACCCAAAAGCGCCACGAATTGGTACTTTGCCTAGTTATTATCATTAGACTGGTCATATTTTCATATTTTCTTGTTGGCAAGTGAAAGGAGGTTCCAATGCACCAAAGAATGCAACATTTGGATACAATATGCAAAAGTTATTAAGGATCTAAGTTTGGTTTTTAAAGCGTTTTTTCCACATAGGTACATAATTGACTTTGGAGATGTAGCTAGATAGTGTGAAGATGGCGCTTTTAGATCAGTGGCGCTTTTGGGTTGCCTACCTTAGTTTGTATTTTTGGTAGATGTCTATTAAGGTCTAGCTTTAGCATCAAAAATCCAATTTGGAAAATAAATGACTATGATTTTTCTACTCAAGATTTTGTACAAGCTTGCTATGTGTATCTTGACTTTTCCTAGTGTTGAGGGCTTTTGGAAATGAGCCTCAAATACAATAGATCTTGGAGACAAAATTGCATGAAGGATTCATTTAAGAAAAATTTAGAGTAGGTTTTGAGAAGCTATAAATTGATTGGGGTTGTACATGTTGGGCCCTATGACCTCATGTATTTTGATTGACAAACTTTTTAGATTCACCTTGCGAAAAGTGGATTGATATTTTTTTGTAGTTTTGACACCCTCTTGGTTAAACATTATAATCTTTCAACTCTTAAGTGATATTATTGTGTTTTCTTTTCCAATGTAATCTCTAACATGTCTAGTTTATATTTGTATGGTTACAATTCAAAAAAATTGATACAATTTATCAAAATGTTGTGTTTCGTCCAACTTGGAGCAAATTTCTAGAAGCTAAAAATAGGACTTGGGCATTTAAAGGTTTAGGAAACCAAACAATTAAAGGGATTTATTGTTGAAAAACGTAGATGTTTGAAACTCCATTTTAAACATGATGTACACTCCTTGGATACTTTAGTAACTAGTGATGTACAACATAGATAGATATTTATATAATGTGAATTGTTGCTTAATTTGTATGGATCCCCTTATACCCTTATTCAATGTAGGTAGAACCACATGGTGCAAATGAATGTTTCTTGTCATTCTACAATTAGAATATCAATATTCCATGGTTCTAGGCCAACAATCAAGTTGCAATAAAATATTTTATTTTACGAATTTTCCAAGTTTTCAAATTGGAGTAAAGAATAAACTTGATTAACTTCATTTTAGTAGTTGTGCTCAAATTCAATGAAGATCACTTTTACAAATAAAATTTTAGATAAATAGAAAGAAACAAAAATAATCAAACAGTTCCTTATTTGGTGATCCATAGATTTGCCATTTTCATGTAGAAAAGTCATAAAGTATAATGAGGAGGAAAAATTGTTCATCATTCATTAAAATGAGTTTAATTACGTAACTCTTCCAAAAAAATCAAATGAATTTTTTTTTTTCCATGTCAAAGGCCTCTTTAAAATCATCCATCGGAACCAACACTTTTATGATTGATCTTGCAAAGGTTTCAAGGTTGAAAATAGGAACCATGACTTACCTTTCTTAAATTATGCATATGCTTGGCAAAATTTGTCATTTTTCATTGAACAGGGGATGTAATATTAGAAAAGGTGGTACAAACCCTTAAAGGATGTAAAAGACGTGTAATTTGTATCCTTTGAATGGTCAACAAGTCTTTGTGCATAATTGAAGAATGAATAATTTTCTACCAAATTTTTGTATGCAACTTCCTTGATGCTATAGCCACATCATTGAGTTAAGTTCAAGACATTCTAGTTGTTTTTAATTTTATATGAGATGGTTCATAAAAAAGAAAATGGTACACTATCCAATGTTAGTAATTCTATACTTTGAGCTTTTTGCTTAAAACATGATTTTGACATTAAAAAAAAATTCTTTTGCTTTTGAAAAAAATAAATTTTTAAAATGAAGATTTTGAAGAACATGTTCTATTCCACTTGGAAATTTTGAAACATTCCTGAAGACAATCATTTTAATGATGTTTGAAGATGAAAATCTATAAACCAGTTTTTAAAAATGGGGTGACATGAAAATTTTCTTTATACCAAAATCTATACTATAATTTATTCCTATTCTAAAAAATTTAGATATTTTGAATATGATTTGTATTAGACGTGAATTTTCTTCATTTTTTCTTCAAAAACTCATGATAATAAACTTTGAAATTTTCACAAAAATCTGAAAACTTTATGACAAATATCAGACATGTGATTTCGTCTCCAAAAACTAACACCCAAAAAATTCACTCACAAATAGAGAAGAAATGGAGGATACATAGACTAAGTGAGACTTTCAAGTTTGACCTACGCGGTTACAAGCTCCATCCTTCAGGGGATACGAATGTATCATCCATTTGGATGAATGACAATCCCATTGCTCTCCGGGCGAGTCATCTTCCAAGCCCCATTGGCAGCTTTCTCTTCACCTCCAAGGTTTTGCCCACCCCCTTCCACAATTCTTCGTTTCGATTTTGATTGCAGAAGAAATCAGATGTGATAAGTTACCTCTTCCGCGATCGATTGCAAGTTTCGATTCCGCTATGGCGAGCTGGCTGACATCGCGGCTTAAAGCCGCTGAGCAGCTTCTTCAGCAGGTAAGGATTTCCTCTTTTGGCTTTTGAAATGTCCCGATTGCGATTTGAATCCTGTCCGTATGGATGATGCGTAGGACGGATTTTGAAATTTGGTTTCGATCTGCGTGTTTTACCTCGATTTATCGTTGCGATGTTTTTTCGTGGATTGAGGCGTTTTCAGGGGCTGCATTCGTGTTGATTAGGTTTYTGAAGTGCGTTACGCASGGTTTGGTCTTGGGAATGGATAAACGTTGGACTTTGGAGGCTTGCAGAGTAGGAATAATTTTGTGTAGTGGTGATTTCTAAGGTGCTTGATTCTTAGAGATTGTGGACGGGAGAATCGCTTCAGGAATTCTTCTATTGTTTGGATAGTTTAGCGATGGTGAAAACTAGTTAGAGCAGAATTCAACGTATCATCCAATGATAAATGGCGGGTTGTAGAGGCTTTCAGGGTGAGAAGCATTCCCGTGTTGTAGTGATTGTTAGGGTGCTTGATTTCAGAAATTTCGGGAAAGAAAGACACGCTCAGGAAAAAACATTCTCATTGTATGGATGCTTTAGCGCCAGTGAAAGCCAAGTAATGTAGTGTTAAACGTTTCAACCCTTTTGAAAGATAGAGTTCATTGGTTGAGCAAGGATCGTTTAATTCGTTCATTTTCGTGTTGTAGTAATTTTGTAAACTTCGTGTGCAAGAGTTAAAATGCTCCTTTTTTCATTTTATCGATCGTGTATGGCACAATTAATACGAGTTCGCAGTACTTGCCTATCTGTCAACTCGGTTCGGTTCAAAGAGAACAGAAATCCTGCTTTAATTGGTACAGGAGCTTCTTCACTAGAGTTCTGAACTTGTTAGCTGTATTTGGATGTCTTGGTTTTCGCGGAAATGTCTGTTTGYCTTGCGATTTTATTCAGGCGATTTTATTGCAAGAGTTGTGATGATGTGCGGATTGTTTGGACTGAAGATGAATTGCGGCGACTTTCTTTGTTGTTTGGGCTTTCTGCTTGCTCCGTAATTGATTATGTTTTCTACTAAGRCTTGGATCATAACACTATCGTCTTGTATGTGACAGATTGACCAACAAGCAGCAATTACTAAGGAACAATTGCAAAAGCCTGATGCGGATCTAACCAGCTTCTTGAGTTCGGAAGTACTGAGAGGTGGTCGTCGTGCAAAGGATGACCAGCCGTCGTCAAATTCTGCGAGGCTAGAGACCTTAAATCTACCTTCCCCGTCAGGTTAACCTTAATCAGCCACTGTTTTATTTCTGAGTGTTGGGCCTGTCAAATTCTACTTAAGTGATTTGGTTGTGGATGGTACTGAGTGTGTTGTGTTAGCTTATTGTACTCCCGTTCCTTTCACAAATTTAAGCAGGAAATGGAAAAGCTCGACATGCGAAACGAAGTTATCCACCTCTTGGAACAAAGAATAACGAGGTTGGTCCCGGACCTTCAAAGGAGGAGGATTTTGCCAAACGGGATTGGACTCAGCTTTTGGGCTCAACTGACCTTAACCCAGCTCTGTCAGCAGCACGATCGTCTAGTAGTGTAGGTAGTACCGATTTCGGCGGGACTCATAATGTTCCTTGGGGCGGTTCACAGAGAGGTTTCCACACAGGCGAGTGTACTTTGAGATTTGCCTTGTTAATGACGCCCCTCCTTTCTGTACATTTCCTCCCCTCTACATTGTCAGTTGAGTCGGTGAAAGTAGTTGGTTTGGCTTCAAACTGTCAAGATTTCTGCATGTGGTAACTTCGCTMATGGCTTTAGCAAACTGATATAGTGACTAATATCGGCGTTCACTTTTCACATTTCAGGTGGAAAGGTCTTTGCGAGCTCGTATGATCCTAATGAAGCTACTCCGGCCTCCAAGATGAGCCTTGCTGGAGCAGTGCCCCCACACCCATCGTCTGTGCAAGCTTCTCGGACGAAAGGACCGAGTAAGTATATGGCGGAAGTCAGGGCATCAGAGTCCCACCAAAAAGCAGATAATCCACAGGAGGTGAGCCCAGTATCTTTGATGTCTCCTCTAAACAAACCTGACGATTGTTGGTTATGTTCTTTTCTTTTGCTTATTTGGTGTTCTCTTATGCTACTTGTTTGACGTCATTTCTCTACTTCTCTTACGATTTGGCTTTCAATGTTCGAATGGTTTACAGGACGAAAAKGTGCCTCGGAAACTTGAATATGATGCACAGGTCTTGGAAGGGACTGGAGAACATGACCCGAATGAACATCCTAAGGATACCATCTCTCATACTATTGGGTCGGACATACCTGCCGACCCATTTATTCAGTCAGCAAATCAAGACGGAGAATTTACTGAATTGGAGCTATCTGTGCCTGAAGACACAAAGAATTTGGAGGATATAAGTGTGGGAGTGAGTGAAAGTGACAACATTGTTGCGGATGCTCCGAACTCAATGCCGATTGTGCTGGGACAAACCACTGTCCTTGTTGACGAGATGGGGAGCACAGATACTCCAATACTAGTAAGAGGTGATGCAGTTTCTCTTGCTGATGAGGAAGAGAGGCACAGAATGAGAGTTCAAGCTGGAGATAGTACCCCCCAGGCGGCTGGTGATGTACAGGGTAATCTGGACGAACGTGGTGAGGCTGATGAGGCAGAAGATAAAAGATATGCTGTTCAGACAGATCAAGGTGCAATATCATTATTCCTTTTTTGGTATATCAGTCAATCTTTCAGGAATGCTGCATTATAGAGTTTCTGTGATATTTTTTTGGATGATAATCTGGTGAACTGACAACATTAACCTTTGTGTATTCCTACCCTGTCAGCTAATGTCTTATGCCTGTAATTTTCTTTGCATACAAATTTTGCTGTAATCCTGTTCTCCTCGGCTCTGGAATTGTGTAATGGATTAGGCATTGGGAGATCGAGAGGATGTAAGTTTCTTCTTCTTAGTGTTTTCTTACCAGCAGTCATCGKATTTCTTCATGCTTGTATTCAGATACTGACAGACATATTGACGACGAAGCAAGTGCTGAAGATTCAGAAGTTTCTAGCGTATCTGGAAGCGACGAACAGAGTCAAAGTGGGAGTGGGAGTGAATCTGATTCAGGTGCGGATTATCTCCCTCTTCATCTTTTATGTCTTTATCTCTTTATCCCCGTTGAGGAGGATTATTAGTTACTCTTCTTACTGCATCTAGTATACTCTCAACGCAACATCAGTTGTTGGCCTTGGGAATGTGGTAGTCATTCTGTCTGCTTTCGAATCAGCTTGAATGCAGAACATGACATCGGTGAAGAGACGCTACGCTGTTTGCCTTGAACGCAATTCACGACAATATCTCATTCTTTTTAACCTTGACCACACCCCACATTTATGTGCATTAGTACTTTCTTACTAGTTCTCTCACAGCTGTTTCATACGATGTTCGCAGAATACGAAGAGAGAGTACGACGCAGAAGGGAGAGAAGAAAGGATTTTGCAGAGCGACGAGCTGCAAAGGCTGCTGCTGCTGAGGCTGCCCGAGCGGCGATACGAGATCGTGAGGAGCTCGTTGCCACCTTGGAGCAGGAAAAGGAGAATCTGGAGAAGCTTCTTGCTGAAATGGAAGAACGTCAAGTCCAGGAAGTAAGTCAATTGTGGAATACTAAGCAAGAAACTGAGTCACGAAGTTTTATTTGGAGTGGCATAAAATTTTAATTTGATCGTGGAATACTCATTTTACAGTACTGGATAGAGTCGAATGAGTCAGCATAGTATCTAATATTGAAGAGTCCTGCACTCTAAGCTACTTATGTGACTGGGAATGTCATAGGCAGAGGAGCTCAACCTTACCATGAAGGAAGTAGCTGAAGCAGTGGAGTTTGAGAGACAACGTCATACTATGACACGTCGTGATGGACTTGCACGAGAAGCTCAACTCGAGGTCCATTTTGCTTATTTGAGTCACTCTAGAACATGCTTTAGAATGGACTAGCACATTTCACTTGATGAAATTGATGAATATCATTTTCAGATATCCTCACTCAAGGAATCTTGATGAACTTGTCAAAAWGAATCTTTTACCTTCTTTCATGGTTCTCTATATCGTTTTACTTTGTTTTTTCCCTCAAGGAATCATCAGTTATAAATGTCAACTAAGCTGCCCAGTTGTGGACTCAGGCCCAAAACCAAGAGTTGGCAAAAGCCCTTGCTGCAGCAGAAAGAAATCTGGAAGATGAGGTATGCTTTTTATGCCGAATCACTTCTTTGTTGACATCCTCGATGTATGTTATGTTCCATAGCACTTCATATCGGAAAATCTCTCATCTTATCACTTCCCGTTTAACAGGGCGTGATGTGCACCTTAAGTTTTTCCTGCCTATCATTACGAATTCACAATATTCAAGCTTAATGGTTAAATGTTTGAATGAGCAGAGCGCAAGAGTGGCCTTGGCGCGTAGCAAAGTGGAAGCCAAGGAAATCATCCAATCAGGTAGCTTTTTCAGCTTTTTGAAATTTCCAGATACCCAACTTCATCCGATGAGATTTTTGTTTTATCTGTTACCTCAAGCCAGTCCTAGTTGTTGATTCAGACTTGGTGCTTCTTTTATTTGCTATACAAGATTACAGAGTGGAAGCTGATTGGTTATCTGGTACTGATTTAGGTGAACCTACTGTTCTATCTGTAATGTCTGTATATCTCCGTATGGCTTGTTCTTGGTGCATTGATTCCCGACTTTTTTGTAGATCTACAGCGAAAGATATTACTCCTTGAATATCGTCTTAGACCACCATCTCAGCCCCAGGTATTGAACCCTGTGTATTCTCACCATGGTTGAATTATGAGCTCCGATCTTTGTCAGTTGAATTTTTATATGCTTTTTAGTACGTTTCCTGTCTATATCCTGGCAAATGGTTGTTCTAACCGTAATTGTCGTTAAATTGGACCTGAAAATTGAACTTGACTTAATTGCATAGCAGGTTGTAGGATGAATGTGTTGACCTCACGATGAGCGGGTCRTGTCATGCCTCTTTCATTCTTTCAGATCTTAAACCAATGGCTGTCGCAACTAGATTTCTAGTCTATGATTATCCGAAGTTTTCTTCGTGAACATTTACACTGAAAATCTTGGAGTCGTCAAAAAATTATGGGGGATTGAAAGACTAATGCATTTGCTCCTTTATGATTGTTTACATGTGCCATAGGAACTGCTGGATTCAAAAACTGAGCGTGAAACAGCTGAGGAACATTATGCAGAGATGACCGCTAGGCTTGAGCAGTACCAAAATAAGGTGTGAATGCTGTTTTTTGACTTAAGTGGTATATTCTGTTCTGGACATGCTAGGTCTTGTAGAGKTCAGTGTGTTCTTCTTTGTGTATGATGGACCATGGAGGTGTGTCTTAAATTATTGATTTTTKACAGGCTAAGCAGCTTGAAGAAAACATTTTCATAGCAAGGGACGCGCATTACACACCTTCTGTTATGGAACTTGAGCTGGAGACGCGACTAAATCAGCTTACAGACCACCTTATCCAGAAGCAGTCTCAGGTAGTGATAAGCCCAAGTCTGCGTTTGTACAAAACCCTTAGTCACCTTGGGTCTGCCGTTGGATGTTTTGTCAACTTTAGATTAAATTCTTCGTAAAATTTAGTTAGTAATAACGGTGGGTGTATGGCTGCTTCCTCAATTAAGTTGAGGAAGCATTGAGGACTTTTCATCTTTGGAAGATTTYAAGCATCAGAAAGAAAAGTAGGACCTGGCAATTATGCACAAGGAATCCACATTCAGATCTTCCAATGCAAACCTTTTCGGCTGTTTCTCCTAGATTACTAACCAGTGTAAGGACCATGTGTTACGTATGGGATGCAGGTTGAAGCTCTATCAACTGAGAAAGCCACCCTTCATTTCCGGCTTGAGGTAATTGTGAATTATCAAGAGTTAGGGAATGATCTCATTCTCTGCCTTCACTTACCTCTTACTGTGATATTTGGACAATGTTTTTGATGTTTTTTGCTACAGGGTTGTTCGATGTATTTTCTTGATGTTGACCTAACCCGATTGTAAAAAGTGCCCTAGTCTTTGGTCTCCTGTAACTCAAAAAATTCTGCATACAGGCAATAGCAAACACSTTACGGATGGAAAAGTCAGCTGCGCAGTCTAGAGCATCCAAGCGCAGCAAAGGTGGTAACGCGGCGACCGACTGGTCTTCTTACGACGACGACCTTGAGTATGGGCTCAGCAAACCTTACAGCTCGAAGGATAAAAGCGTTTTCATCGGCACAGACCCAGACGTGATTCTTAATCAGACAGCCGGGTCTCAACCTATGATGCGTTTAGCGCGGCAGGTGGACTCAGTGTTCCTTGTGGGTGCCAGAATTCTGCGAACCAGTGGTTCATCACGCGCCCTAGCCGCTCTTTATATCTTCCTTCTCCACAGCTGGGTTCTCTTCATCCTTTTCATGCACGTGCGTTCTGGCAGCGCCGGATCAACATCTGAGGCAAGCGTTCAAACTGGAGTGAACACGTTGAGTACCTTGACACATAGCCTGAACTCTACTGCTTTCAACCAATAATCGAGGGCTAACCCTCTTTGGGGGCTGCATTTGGTTTGCGTCTGCGTATTGTATATCATTATCAAGTAGGARGGCAGCCTTTGAAATAAACAGTTTGCTTTTTCAATAAGAAATTCCGGATTCCTGCACTCACCTCAGAGGTTTAYTTTCGGRCTTAKCTTCGGRACCAAAGTTTATTGATTTTCAAGCCATATTTTGCACCCATGGCAGTGCCCTGTAAGGTGGATGAGCCTGTTCCAGACAGTTTGGGCAGGTGGGAATAGGCCCATTATAATCATGCCGTCAACCTACAGAGCACATCCTTGAAAAACTGAGGTTTCTGATACAGTGGGATGAACTCTGACCACCATCAAAGCTTTGGAGTGAACATGAATTCTCATTGGATTTTGTTGGTTCTTAAAAGCAATGGCTATTTATTTAAGTATCTGGGTAGCATCATCCGATTTTTAACAAGGTGAAAATTATCGCATTATCTATGTGCATGTTTCAGCTGCTTGGATGAGAGTGACCACCATAGGTACTTCTAATTTTTCGGTTTGAATCAAAATGTGACTTCAACCCTGAAAGGAGGAAATGATTATTGAACGTAAGCAGGTGATCTCGGGTAAGCTTAGGTGCATATGAAGTCATTTTTTTAATGGATGTTCTTTAAATTTTGACACAAGTGGTGAACATGTACCCCTTACATGGGAATATAATTTTTTTCTAATCAAGTGCCTAGATAAAAAATTATGTTGCCCTAAACTTTTGGGGACAAATTGGTCAATTTTAGGAATCCTATAATTTTGAAATTTGGTAAGTATTGTAATTTATAAGATGCAAATGTCCAAAAATTTAACCAGAATCCTATGATTTTGAAATTTGATAAGTACGTAATTTATAAGATGCAAATGATCAAAATCCTATGATTTTGAAATTTGATAAGTATGTAATTTACAAGATGCAAATGTACAAAAAACTGATCATGTATAGTGTAAAAATTGCACTCTAGGAGTTAAAGTTTGCTAGCCTTGTGTGGCAAGGTTGGAGAAAAAAAATTCTCCCAACCTCAAACAGTGTAAAAATTGCACTCTAAGAGGAGTTAAAGTTTGCTAGCCTTGTGTGGMAAGGTTGGGGAAAAAAAATTCTCCCAACCTCAAACGTTATAATCTTTCAACCCATGCAGTCAAAGTTCTCAAATTTTTTCCACACATTCCCATAGTAATTTAGTACTCCAATTTTGTATGGTTAAACTTTGATATAAGCTTCTTTTTCATCATTTTCTCACTACCTTGAAAAGTGATAGTTCTTCATAATTTGTGACCAAAATTTGCCTCTGTCTTGTAGGGATGAAAATTGATGGATGAAAAAATGTACTTTTGTATGTTGGGGAAGATTTGCATTCATCCATTGTTCAAAATTTGAATGGGTGGTCCTTAACAGATTAGTGCAAATGAATGAATAGTCATGTTGTTTTAGAAATGTATTGTAACCAATTTAAGTGGGTAACATAACTAGGGATGCACTTTTTGTTGGTTTGGAGGGTCTAATGATTTAGAAGGACTATTGGAGCATCATACTTTAAAAACACATTGCAAAAGCATATTTTGTCAATAATTTATAATTTCAATTGCTATTGCCTATMGTTACATTTGTCATTGCAAAATAATTGTAAAACTTCAATCATTCCATGTAAAGACGGCAACCATTCTATCTACAACAGAGTTACCTACCTTATATTATTGAATGCGAAGCTTGAAGAAATTGAATATAAAACCAATTAGAACATTAACTATAATTTCAGTCTACTAAGCATAACCTAACTTGAAGGCTTAAAACATTCAATTAATGAGTTTAATAAAAAAAATATAAAAACAATGAATGCAATGTCTTAWATATTTATTTAAGAATTGGATGATAATTGATTGACTAATTTAGTAATAGGGGTGTGTCCTACTAGTGTTAAGGTTTTAACTACCACATATTGACTCATGTTGTTTGGATATGCTTCTCTCTTTGAAGTCAAAGAATACTTTCTCAATTTGCAAAACAGGGTAGGCTAAACCTCAAAGGACCACCCGATGTGATTAATTGCATGCAATCATTCCTTATTGTCATTCCAAAAAAAAGATACAAGTCGATTAGAATTTCAAATGCAATTTTGAATTGGAAGCAAATTAGGGACCACAATTACTAACCTTGTAACATTGCTTTTCATGCACCGTTTTCTGTCAGGTTCAATGGTGAATATTTTAATAGTGTTTTTTTTTTTGAACAACTAGGAGAACCCATTGCATTAAAAGAAAAGAGCCAAAAACACAGAAAAGACGGCCAAGCCAAAAGGCTAGACAAATGAAGAGAAACGAGCAGAGGGAACCGAGGACTAGAGAGCAAATAGAAGAGCTATAACTAAAAAGAATAAAGAGAGGGACCCAGCTGGTTCCAAACGATCAGATGGTCCCTCCTACTAGCGAGGACGGGTGAAGTAAGCCACTTGCAGTTGAATTTAGCCCAAATGTCGTCAGCTTGCTGTGGATGTTGATGAGCTTCCAACTGGGCTCTCAGTTGAGCTGAACGGCCTGAGTCGAGGAGTAATTGCCAAAGCGCATTTTGTATAAAATATAAACACCATCTGTGCTGGGAAAATACCTTGTGATTACGGGAAGTCCAAATAATCCAAAGCGCTAAGCCACGAAGGAGGGTCCAGAGAGTATAAAGGTCTTCAAATTGTCTTGGGATAGGTGATCCAAAGATGCATTGCGTGAAGCTGAAACGGGTATGAGGGACGGTTGGGTTGATATTGACGTGGATGTGGATGAGAATGGATTGGGCGTAGTCCCAGACTTCGTGAGCGCGGGGGCAATCATAGAATCTATGCATGGGAGTTTCTTAAGATCTTGAGGAGCAACTACATGTGGTGTCGAGGCCAGGAGCAATCCTCGCACGCCATGAGTGGACCGCTATGGCATTGTGCCACACAGACCGCATTAAAGCCGCTTCTTTCTGTGAACGCGTCTTATGTCATACCTCTTTCCATTCAAGAAGGAATGGGTCGGGGAGATGACCTGACCATTTGGATGGAATGGATCTTGATAATTGACGACGATTGGTGATAAGGGAACGGCCACGGGAAGTCGAATAAGATATCAATGGTGAACCATCATCCCAAAGCCACCTTGCTAGGTCGATCTCCAAGGTTTGCACAGCTCTTGAGAAAAATAATTGGGGGGACGAGATTGCCCATTTGGGATCTTTAGAACTCTTACCCCACGAACAAGACCAGTGTATTGGATAACTCCAGTTGAGACCGGGATGACAGTTAGCTCCTGTGAATTGGCCCCAACTGTCGCCCGGACTAGCGAGTCGTCGAAGTGCAAGGACTGAGGTTGGAACAGCAGAAGGTTCAGAGTAGTAGCTAGAGTTTTCCAAGTCAGCAGCGGGATGGCGTCATCAAGCTGTGTGAAGATACCAAGCCATTCGCCTTCTTGGGTTAGGGCAAACTGTGTGTTTAGCGGGGAGCGTTAAATCCTCCTCACGAACTGGGCCCCACAAGCAAGATTTATTGCTGGGGAAAACGCAGGAATGTTTTATTTTTTGCAAATTTTTTTTTTGCAATTTCTGAATTCATATTTGGAATCAGAGATCCCAAATTAGCTAGGAGTGACGGCTCAATCAAGGCGGCTTTTATTTACTTTTACCCTCAAACATTACCCGCGGTGCCCCTACAAGGCCTAGTTTGTGAGGAGTATTTAACGTCCAGCGTGTTTAGCATATGGATCCACGTCGGGGGAATCTTGGATATGAGGTAGAACCAGCTGTGCCGCTCCAATTTGAATATTTTAATATTAAGTACTAATTGCTCTAGGATATTTTTATCTTGCTATTTTATGTATGAGAGATATGCACTAATCTTGTTAGTAATGTCTTCCTTTAAACTAACCTTGTACTTCCTACCATGTGAGAGCATCCCCACTGCGCACCCGGCCAAAAGGGGCGGGTCGGCCTCAATTGGCGTGTCCAATGAGGGAGTCGGGCCTTCCTTTTTGGCTATCACCCCACCGCAACTCCGCCTAGAGACATGGGGAGGAAGTCAACATGGCCTCTACAAGTGCCACATCACCCCCACAAAGCATGGAGAAGCAATTAATGTCCCTCGAAAAGTGAGCAAAGAACAAAATTCATCCATACCGCCTCACGAGCAAGCCACCCCAATTGGCCATCCAACCTCTACAATTGGCTGCGGCCGGCCAACTTTTTGGCTTCCCCGTGTGTGCCGTGGGGGAAATAAATGGGGCCGGCCCAGCTAATCCCCGGGTTTGCTTGATTGGCCGTGTGCGGTGGGGATGCTCTGAATTAATAGTTCAAATAGGTTCATTGTTGAGGCCATTAGTCGACATGTGTTCATTCTTGTGGGGCCTGTCATAACAGGCACACTAGTGATGGTAAATAGTGTTACCCTCACTAATTAATTTAAAACATCCATAAGTTTTTACTCTTTAGGAATATTTTTACCAACTAAAGGTACAACGTTTTCCCAACTATAGTGCTATTAGGATTCATGCACTCAGTAAAAATATTCATGAAGAGTAAAAACTTATAGCATTTTTAAAATAGTTAGTATGGGTAACACTATGTACCATCATTAGGGTAGTGCCCAAGTACAGACCATGTGGAACCTCGCATGCTACGTGCTTTAGCATCCTTGGGACCTGCTGAAGTCCAAGCAGATTTTGGATGAGCAAGGTGGGAGATACCCTTCTTTTATTGTTGTATATCATTTTGACCAAGGCACTAGGTTAGCAACGTTTGTTCCAAGAGAGTGCTCTCTTAACATAAAGCCATATTCGTTATATTGAGATTTTTTGCAAATTTTGAGACAGAATGCTAGTTATTGGAAAATTTATTTAAAAAGTAGTAATTGAAACCAAAACAAAATAATGCTCAAATATTGATCCTACAATGAAATTAATTCTAAAAGTTGGTATTGTTACCTATTTATAAAAAAAATACTAGTAAAGAGATAAAGCGGTTTTTCTTCGAGTCAAAGATAAAAATGAGATTGCAAAAAGTCTCAATATAACCAATATCAAAATGTTTCTAACCCAAGTCCCCTACTAATCCCATTTCCAAGACGCCTACTAGATCCACTCCAAAGATCTACATTAGATGTTTTTTGAGGCCTAAAGAGGGCTGTGAGTTTTCAGTTGCGTTCCTGCATTTTCGCAGCACTRTAACAACGGTTTGATGTGGCAAAGCAACTGCCACATCATTCTTTTTTTGCAAAAAAACAAAAATTTACCCTTTTTTTTGCATTACATAAATAACTTTTTTTTTAATTGCTTTTCTGACAACAACTAGTTGTTCCGTCACTACATTGAGAACAGCAAGGGGAATAGGCTTGAAATGGCCCTTTAGAGGCCTCATTTCTCATCTAATGCGTTCCAAGCCCCCTTAAATTTTGCTCCCAAAACACCCATTGACTCCCTTCCCAAGAACCCTTTTAAACCTCAAAAATGGTGACATGCACTCATGTATAGTCTAGCTCCACATCAGCAACATACCATGTAACAAATCAGAGAGAGAAAACTTGCCAAAAAAAACTCCAACTCCAAGAGTCAATTGAAGAATGGACCACCATAGCTACTTGAAATCAAATTACTTTCAAGAAAAAGAAGTGCCAATGAAGAAAAGAAATCACTTGAATGAATGATATAGAAAAAGGTCATCCGTTAATTGGTGTTTTTTTCTCACAACGTAAAAGATTTTTCAGTCCTTCTCCAAAGTAAAAGGCCTTTGTGAATGTTTAGAAAAAAGTAAAAGATATTTTTTCTTTTTTCCCAATACCAGACACCTATAAAAAACAATGCCCTTTCTTCATTTTATTATTCACACCACATTTTTAGATCAACATAATTATCATTTTATTACTTCCATCACTATATAGTGTGCATTTACACACTATTCTTTCACCCACCATACTTATAGTGATGCATTTTTTTGTGTTATAAAAAGCACCAACTTTAGTTATTCATCTGCATTTAAATATTTGTCATCAAAATCAAGTCCAATCATGGGGAAATTTGGYAAGCTATTGCAAAAGACATTAAAAAAGGTGCAACACAAGTTTGCACCCCACAACGGCTACGTTAGGCTTGAAAATGAAGACACTATTCCTAATGTTGTACCCGAAGGATCCTTTGTTGTGTACGTTGGTGATGAAATGTGCCCATTTGTGATCRAAACCAAGACCCTCAAGTGTCACATCTTCCAAACATTGTTGAGACTGTCARCCGAGAAGTTTGGATACAACCCTAATGGAGGCTTGATTGTGGATTGTAGTGTTTCATTTTTTGAGCATCTTCTATGGTTCATAGAGACCTATAGCCCATAAACTTTGGACCAAGGAGTTTTCAAGATTCATTTGTCTTCATACCAATGAAAACACGCATCAAGAAAATTTTTAGCCCTGCAGAGGGCTGTTAAGACTTCATTTTCGGCACCCCCGCAGTGCTAATACAAAAAAATAAAAAAATAATTTTTTTTTGAAAAAAAATATTTAAAAATATCAAAAAATATTTTAAAAATAGTCAATCTAATGTGGCGCTGACGTGGCACCAGTAGTGCCACGTCAGATTCCAAATTTCGAAAAATTATATATATATATATACATATATATATATATATATATATATATATACATATATATATATAATATATATATATATATATATATATATATTTTCTGTAATTGCACCGCAGGGGTGCAAAACTCGCGATCTCTTGGAGGGCTGAAAATTTTCCTAATGCGCTAACGAGACAACGCGCTAAGAAGACCACGCACGGTAACGATGGAATGGATTGACAATGATTGGATACAACGCTAAACTCCTTACAGGCAATCACATTGGTATATACAAAATAGTGAAATTAGATTGCCCCTCACTAATTTCTCGATGTTTGAAACAATACAAATATTTACCTTTATATAACAAAAACTGCCACTACCTTTTAAGTAGTTGTTGGTGTAGTTGGGACTCATGAACCTCCAAATGTAAAATGAAGGTCGACCAGTAAAATTGCTTAAGGCTTATGATTTGCAGCTTTGCTGATATTTATGCAGCTTTCACCAATTGGATGTGGCTGAGATTATAATGGTTCAGACCCTCAACAAATATCATAAYTTTATGATCTTTTAGGGATAAACATTATTTGTATCACAAAATATGTGAGTAGTTCACTTTTTTTTTGAACCCCTCCAACAAACTTAAAAGCATGCAAATGGTAACACATCTCTTACAAGTGAGAAAGCTAGGCTCAACTTTTGTTTTTTATTAAGTTAGTGATAATATGAATCAATTGTCAGTGAGTAGCTGATACTATTTTCTATGAAAGTGGAGTTTAAATTTATGTATTAACCATGGAAAGGCATGTGTCTTGAAGTTCAACTTCAAGATTCCCATTGTATTTTTTCTTTTGACATCCAATAAGTAGGTTTAATTTACAACGAATAGCATACGTCTTACAATTCTAAACTAATTGCAGCTACTTGCGCTCATTATTTTAACGAATTCAAGGATTGAAAGTACTCTATAGAGGTTTCAAGATGATCATGGGTTTGTCTAACTTTAAAAAAACAAGATGAAATAACTTATATATCCCATTAGATTAGTTGGAAGCTTCTAAATTTAAGTGAATATTTAATTTCAAAGCCCTCCTAAGGTATTGGCATTCATGACTACATGAGGAGGATGAAACAAGAATGGTGTGACCTTGAGGCTCTGTCTTTGGTGAACAACAATAGTGATAGTGGTATTGAAACAAGAATATTTGAGCAAAATAAATAGTGGGGAAATTGATAAAATTGATTACATGCTAAGAGGCAAGTATTGAAACTAGTTACATTAATTGATAATAGGATCGTGGTAAGGAATTTGTAGAACAAATTTTAAAAATGAATGTCTCATTAGAATAAAGATTAATACTACAAAGATTAATGTCTTCATCTATAGCTAGTAGACTCCCCTCTCTTCAAATTGACGTCCAAAAAGAATCACATTACTCAAATAAGGAAGAGATCTATCTGGGAACCCCCCCCCCCTCAATCTCTTTTATGTTTTCAGTCTGGAAACCAATCCGACTCCACATCCCAAACATTGTGCAATGTTGTGCAATGTGAATGAGAACATTGTACAGTGTGAATGCCATTGTAGATAGGATTTGGACATCCACGAACCAAAAGTCAATGCGGAGTCGATGCCATAGTCTCTGTCCAAGGACAAAGCCAACAAAACACTAAACGTTTCCAAGTATATGTCCATGCATTAATCCTTGAACACCGCGGCATCAAACC
Source organism: Pleurozium schreberi (assembly GCA_006891605.1). Lineage (NCBI taxonomy): Eukaryota > Viridiplantae > Streptophyta > Bryopsida > Hypnales > Hylocomiaceae > Pleurozium > Pleurozium schreberi. The sequence continues at coordinate 30,519 of VACF01000582.1, forward strand.
GTTTAGGATAAAATCGCAACTTTTCATCCTCGGTATTAGGTGTGGAAAGGGAAGATCTTTCCTAGTACTTTGACTTCCAATGAATATATTAGACTTTTCAAAGTAGATGATGTCACACGGTATCAAAAATGCATGATTTCCACGGCCACCGGTCCGTCCTTCAAGGGTTTATTTTATTGAGTGCCTTAGCAAAAGAGAGACTGAGTAACAAGGTTTGATGTACATTTAAACACGAATCTTTCAAAGGGTGTGAAATTTACAAAAAATTCAACTCATAGTTGCAACTTTTTTGAGTTCTCAATAAAGTTATCTCAAAATACAATTTAAAGCAAAATTCACCCTTTCCCATGTCTGCCCTTGAATCCGTATGACTTAGCTTATTAAGAAGCTTGTACCCCACTTTGCATCTTCACTTGCTCCTACACAAAACATTCAACACAACCCAAACTCTCAATGTACATTCTTTTTGATACAGGTGTCAAATCAGACAAATTGAATCGAGGATTTGTAGAGTGTTACAAGATATGTTTGCATTTGGTGTTAAAGGTGATGTTTTCAATGTGAATCTGGTCTAAAAGTAGGTCTAAATTTATTCTTAAGACGCTCAGTAACAACATTCTTTAACACTGAGTGCAAACATACTCTTTAATAAGTATCATGAGGAAGGGGGTAACCCTTAAGTGCTTTGACGTCTATACTTTGGACGATGAATAGAGGGCTTCCAGGTGCTATTTATTCCAACTAACGTCTCATTCATCCAATGTAATATTTGAATCTTCAAAAGACATCCTTCCTTTCATTAATGGAAGAGTTTAATGAAAGTTTGGTGACAAATATTTTTGTACAAATATGTAAACAAAAATATGCAAAAATTCAAAAAAGGATTGAGGCGTTAAGGGGTTCAAACCTCTGACATAAAAATTGCATGGAATCCATAAGGAACCCTGTTTGGCAATTTTACGACTGCCACCGGTTCTGCTGCCATGGTCTTGGCATCAAAAATCACAACCTCCGACGTCCTGCCCAAAATCTAAGCACAATTAATATCACAACCTAYATCTTTCAAATAAAGTTTTCATACAAAAAGAAAGCCTTGACAAACCTTTATGAATGTCGTCTAAAGTTCAAGAGATTATCTGATTTGGTTGAAATTAAAGATGTAAGTTTGAATGAAGACATACTACCTCCATCCCAAAATGATTGTCCACTTTGAATGCCATGCTTTTCTAGAGATCTTTTGAGGTCATACGGGGACTTCCTTTGGTGGTTGATATTATTTACGTTGCAATGAATACATGCAATGTTCTTCATTGATTCTAGTGATATGAAATTTGCAACCTTTTGTAATTACGTTTTTCACAATATGATCAATGAAATTGGCGGTTCAAAATACMAACAAAATTGTAAACAATCATTTCGGGACAAAGGAAGTACACATTAAATAATTAATTTAAGTTCTTACCCGTGATTCTCGTCATGCACAAAGGTGATCAAATAGCCGTCATCTTCCTCGATGTCTGGCTCAGTGGAACGAGGCACGAATATCGCTTCTCCTCCAAACCGCCCGGGGCCAAAAACAAATAGACCTTCAAGGTTGCCTCCTACTTTTCTTGCACCGAGTCCAAATTGTGGCTCTTCAAGAAGATTGTACTTTGCAATAGCATATCCACGGTGCTTATCATCAAATACTAATCCATATGAGTAAGAATGTTTTCTGCACAATGACAACCAAGGTACTCAAATTCAATAATTCATGATGACTCTAAATAATTACGTCAAAATTTTGAGAAAGAAAAAAAATGAAAACATAAACTCAATGCTTTCAATCACAAACTTTGTAACATGTATTAATGGCTCACACATGTTGATAATCACTTAGAAACTTATGTATATGATGTTAACAATAAGTGCTCAAATGGCCAAATTAAAGAGGCCTCTTCCATTTAGGAAGCTCCAAGAGAGGTAACAAATGTATCAATTACTAGAAGTAAGCATATAACAATAGAAGCACTAAGGCTGTCATGGGGGGACATTTTGTCCTCTGAAAATATAAATATTTACAAAGTTTCTTTGAAACTGATAATTATCACTAATCAGCCTACTTCAACTACACTGAATAGTGAAATTAGGTTGCCCCTTACTAATTTCTTGATATTCTACACTATATAAATATTTATTGTTATTGTACAAGAATGTACTACTTTTGAATTAGTTATTGGTGTAGCTGGAATTCATGAACCTCCATATGCACAAATGGAAGTATTTGTAGAAATATGTGCTGACTTTCATGGCCTACAGAGTAATTTTCTTGGGGTAAGGCAATCTAATTGTAAAGCCAACCTAATTTCACTATTTAGTGTAGTTCAATTACGTACCTTCCGACATACTTCTCATTGATGGTTGGAAAGTCCAAGAGCAGTTCACCCAATTTCTTCTGTTTCACCTCACCAGTCTTCAGGTTCATTCTGAACTCATACCTTCAGTGTCCAACATACTTGGTTGAGTACTCAATGTCCGGGAAGAACCGGCGGCTAGTTCAAAGTTAGCCGGTGGAATTGGGGAAAAAACGCTTGCGATTCAAAAACATCGGCAAAAAGAATGGTGAAAAATCTATATGATTTTTATTTTGAGTTAAAAATAGTGAAAATAACTAGTCCTAATACTCGAAAGAACGGTTCAATTTGGAAATTGAAGGAAAATAGCTGGTAAAACTCAAAAAACTTCCCGAACACTGTTGAGTACCAAAACGTAAGCATGTCATAGGTAAAGCAGAAGAGCACTAAATCTGAGGGCACAGCATACAATAAAACTCCGAATAGGATTAAACACCTCAACTATAAATAATTTCCTCTGAAACCAACAACATAATTAGCTTACAATGTTTGTTCAACTTGTGGCTTATTTTCGAGAAAAAAAGCAAAATCTCCTTCAGATTGTCGGCATGAATACAGTACTATTTCATTGCCCTCCTCCCACGAACTTGCTGAAACATCCAAGCAACCAAATTTGTCAATTTGGGAGAGATGACCACATGATAAACCATCAAATTAATTATCTCTTAATATGGAGTCAATATATAACTAACTAAATGTGTGCGATGTTGATAGTGAGATATAGAAATTCATAGTTCTGATTGGAAGAAACATGTGTGTAGAGATTCACCAAGAAAATGGAGAGTCCACAAAGTATAACATAAGATTGAAACACAACAATATTGATAACAATATATATTATATATATAATATATAATAGGAATCAAAACACCCACAAAGAGCCTCTGAACTTACCATTGTGATAAATATAGCATGGTGGAATGGTGAACCATTTGATCTGAGATTCATTGGTGGCGTATCGTGGAAGCACTCCAAATCGTGCTTCCTTCTTTTTATCAAAACTTATTGCCATATTTCCCTTGATCATGGCCTACAACAAACCATGGGCACAAATATAGATTGAATGAGCTATAGTTAGATCATGCAAGATAAAATAAAAGCAAACTGAAGATTACAACGATAAGAAAAAAAGAAAAAAAAGGCTTCCTTGCACCATAGAAGTGGCCATACTATGATCATTGTGACCATTGGGAATAGTAATTGCTATGGCAATGCCAATATTTCGTCAAAGGTTTGTAACTTAACCCTTGAAGGACGGACCGGTGGCCGTGGAAATCATGCATTTTGATACCGTGTGACATCATCTTTTTTGAAAAAGCTAAATATATTCATTGGAAGTCAAAGTACTGTACAAAATCTCCCCTTTCCACCCCCTAATACCGAGAATGAATGATTGCATTTCTGTCCTACAAGGAAAGATTTTTTGCCATTCATTGGACGCAAAACGTCCTCAGCGTCGTTTAAGGGTTAAACAAAAGTGATAACTTACCTCGGGATCCACAATGAAAGGAAGGTCCATGAAAATGGCATAATTTTCAGTGATGGCAAAGTCGTGCATCATGACGCCCTGAGGTAGAGTAATGACGGTAGCTTCCGACATAACTCCCTCTTTGGATATAACATGATAGTAAACGTGCGGTCTGGTGAGATGATAGCCAAAAGTAAACAACTCCCCTGCAAATGACATTGCAACCCAACACTAAGTAACTTTAAAGGCCATATTTGTTATATTGAGACTTTTCTCAGTCTCATTTTTATCTTCAACTTGAATATAAACCGCTTTATCTCTTTACTAGTATGTTTTTTATAAATAAGTGATGATACCAACTTTTAGAATCTCATTATAGGATCATTATTTGAGCATCATTTATTGGCTTTGTTCAAAGAACACAGACTATGGCATCGACTCTGGTTTTGAAATCTGAGTTTCCAAATCCTATCTACAACCTCATTCACACTGCACATCGGGGTTAGGATTGGAGTGGAGGTGTGAGGTCCAACTACTGTAGTGAATGAATTAAACCTATGAATGAATAATTAAACCTACGATAGAGCCTCACGGTTATACCGTTTTTGGTTTTGATTTCAATTACTATTTTTTTAATTGAATTTTCCAATAACTAACATTCTGTCTCAAAATCTGCAAAAAAGTTGCAAAAAGTTAGTAGATCAAATTACCAGTAACAGGATCCAATTTGGGGTGAGCAGTCATGTTAGGTCCAAGTCGGCCTTCATAAGACTCACGTCCCATTGTCTCCAAATCACCATCTTCCAACACCTTGATAATGTCTGCAACCAGCAACAATTTAAGACATTCGTTGATCATGTGAAACCATTTCATATCACTAGCATTAGTGGAAATATGGTTTGGACAAAGGAAAATAACCCACAAGAAGAATCACATAAACAAATTGGCTAGCTATGGGTCTACTCATGCTCACTTCCTTGGTCAACGCATGCATATCATGTTCCCACTAAGGGAGAGGCACTCAATGGCATCCATATACCCAATGCCGTCCCTTTCTAGGTTATGCATTCATTCTAGAAAGTAAATGTAGAGGGACTGTAGATTGCTTATTATTTTAGGTCAAAGAAATAAGTCATGTACTACCTACCTACATTTATAGTTTGAAATGATTATGCACTGTAGAATTGAACGGCATTGGATACAGGGACGCCATTAGGTGCCTCTCCCTTAATGTGCACAAATAAAATCTCAATTGTACTAATGTTTTGAAGTGAATTTGAAATTTCATTGTCCCACTAATTACACTGACTATGCGGAGTGGCTTCAACTTACAAGGTTTGTCGCCTTCATTGAGAGCCATACACTTCCCATTATGGTATACCAAAGCGGTATTACCTGCACATGCAAATGACAGGCTTGTTACTACAAATCTCAATCTTGAGCAAAAGATAACCAAAAAAGAATCGCGACTCCTAGAGTAAACTGACCATTTACCACAGTTCCAAAAACCACACAACAAAACCTTCCAATTACCAAACACTAATTGCACACAATTCAACTACCAATTCAATTGTGATCGGAACCAAATCTTGTATCACCGCCCAATGACACCGCCCAATGACACCGCACATTGTGTGATGAAGGGATGCAAGAATTTTTTAACTAGAATTCACTTTCTTCACCTTTAAATTGCAATAAAATTTGCAGGAGAGATTAAAGCATTGTGTATCAACCTGTGAACTGGCCATTGGATACATCAAGCACCCCTAATTGAATTCGAAGTTGCTCAAGCAGGTAGTACATGATCCCAGATACTCCCCTTGTATCTCCAAGCTGTTAAATAATAGAGACACTCAGATGATCAGAACTAGGTGTAAAGCTTTCAATAAAGGATATCAACCCCCCCGGGTCACAATTTTTATTAGGAAAAAAACAATCCTTTTTTGAGAAGAAACCAATTACTACTCATGATTGTCGGACTTAAACTTTGACTACCCCCAAATTGCAAAAGGTCAATTTTTTTATTTTTTTTTAGAATAGGAGTGTTTGGGAGTGCAGCAAAACCACTTGCAAGCTACAATGAAGGCACGATGATTCTACGAATTGCTCCATTGCCAAAAGATTAGAAATGGGTGAGTTCATTGTAAACACCAACCACAATCCTTTAACTTTTGTACTTTCAAAGAAGGCAAACAATCCTACTCCAAGTGAATATAAAATCAAAGATCTTGGTAAACCCTGGGGCGTTTTTCCATTGTTTAGCTCAAAAGTTCCATCAACATTTGATGCATTTCTAATATAGCAGTAAACCAAATGATGTAAACTTCGTGTTACCTTGTGAAACTTGGGCCCACCAAATTTCTCCTCTTGTTCCAGCCGGTTGGTGCGGACGTACCGTGCCACGTACGTGGCTTGTCCGTCCTTCATTTTCAATCCATGTAGCATTCTGGAACAGAAGAATATTGACTTAGAATTTTAATTTTCAAATATTGCATAGCAAACCTTGTTTACCTATGTTGAAAGGGCCCGTTTTCACGACTTTAGACTCATAGAAACTACTCATCATTTAAAAGAAATTTGGACTTGCTCTCCATGATGACAAAATGTACTTCATGACAAAAAATTTGACCACCCATTTGTCAAATAATTGTACACTTAAGCAAGATTCAAAGAAGTAGAGTTGCACACACCCATCGCCATCAAACCTGCCAAGATAGCAACCACAATTCTAAATTAGACTCACCTAAAGGACCAAAGGGTTCATAATTTGATTGATCATATTGGGAAAAATTTACTCCAAATGGGACCCAGTTCTACATCACTAGAATAAAAGACAAATATTGAACAAGATTGATCAAACAATAAATACAATTCTCCAAGGAAGGTCTCCAAGGACTCAAAAGAAGGTCTCACCAATGAAGTCCAGAGGTTGGTGGGAAGAACCGAGGGTTCGGACCCACTCGCACGAACTCTCCATTCATACAATCCTATCAACGCCCACATTCAGATTTTTCATAAAAAAAGGCTTGATAGAACAACTCTRTCTTTAGGATTTTACAATTCAATGAGCTCCAAGCACATGTTTCGGATCTCTAAAGAAGTGAATGAACTCCAAAGACGGGTTGCATTATCCCTGCCAATTGTACACCATCTCATTAAACCCTATGACTTGTATCCCATCTAACTAAAAYCTGTCAAATTTTATCCCATCTAATTATACCCTATCAATTGGAACATGTAAGACACTTCTCCCCATCAATCTCCAATTGCAACACGGAAAAGTTTTAAAGAAAAAATTTGGGAGGTGATTATYCAAATACASCATCTCTAGCCCTTATTCACTCGACCCCAATCTAATTGTCACACCTTTATGTGGTCTCCTATCTCCGACATACACTATCAGACAACCCTTTCCAAAAACTAAAAACCCTAAAACTCAAGCACGCCATCGTGTAAACTACTTTCCAATGCATCTCAATTCTTCACCAACAACAACCAAGTCATACAGCGAAGTCGTTATTGATGGAATTCAAAAGAAGAACTATTGCAAGACCAAATTGTCCCCCTCCAATGAAAAATTTGACCTACCAAGAACACAAGAAACCAAGAATCCAAGCAAACTCGAAACTAAGAAACTTGCCCACAAAAAAACAATTGTCCACAAAAATGAGGGTTGAAAGCATCAGTACAGGAATGGTTCCTGTGACATGCAGGTGGTCCTTGGGTGCCATCTCCGTCGTGGGCGCATAGTTCCCCTCAAACCACGGGTGCTCCTTCTTGCTTCCATAGTCGTCAAAGGACCACACGATGGCCTTCTCCAAGTAATCACAAAACTTCGCTGCCACGTTCTTGGGGAACTTCAAATGGTTTGATGTTGGCAAGGAGGGCTCCTTCTGTGCATCGCCATAGCCCTCGCCCTGTAGTTTAGGGATATCCCTCCTAGTTAAGTCACATGGACCTAGATACATCTACTTGCCTATTGATATCGTTGATATCTCTGTTCAGAAGTAGACTCTATGTAGCAAACTTGTAAGGGTCAATTAGGGCTAGTCCTACAAATTCCGCCACTTGGACCAGACAGGTCTCTTAGGATTCTTTATTTTATTTTATATTATTTTATTTGAAACAAGCGTGTGTCCAGGATTCTTTATTTCCAAAATATAGAATAGACTCAAGTCAGACACATGCCTATTGATGCATAAAACTTAAAAGACAATATAAATGAAAGAGTATATTGGGATAGTTCTACAAGATTTGCCACAAGGATTCACATGGCGACTTCGTAAACATAATTAGAGGGTTCCGTCTCTTTCTTATGCACTGGACTCTATGACACGGGCTTTTTTGAAGCATACCTCATCGACGTCACTGTTGAGGGGAATGCCAGGCACCCCGTTGCCATTCACTTCTTGCCAACTCCCCGTTCCCGTCGTCTTGACCTCGGTGGACACCGACACACCTCCGGAGGACTTGCTGCTGCACACCACGTCCACGGGACTTCTTCTCACATTTCTGTAGCCCAAATTCCTGCAACCCATGAATCCTTTCGGCGTTCTCCGCTGGAGAAGTAACGAAATGGATGGTGTGGATTCGGCCAAAGAGCAGGAGGATTTGGTGGAAGAGGCATTTCCCTCAAAATCAAAATTATCATGAATTTTTTTCGTGAAGATTCTATTTGTCCCATTCCCGATAAATAGGCAAACCTATTTCCAACCATAGGATGTTTCGAAAATCAATGCAAGGCTTTCAATGTACACATTGTTATCATTGTATGCTTTCAATGTACACCTCTTGGACATTGTTGTTGCTCTTGTGGGGCCACCAAAACGTGAGTTGTCACCTAGATTTGAGCTGATCAGAAATAGAGTGCCCTATTGAATGCAAATGGGATGTTGGTCGGAAATGGAGTACCTCCTGTAATTGGAACACAACTTTGATTTTTGGAGAAATCGGAAGTTAGCTTACTTCCTTACACAAGTCTTATAAAATTTCCTCTCACAAATTCATCTTCAAAATGATGGCTTTTGGAATCTTGACTTTGCTTAGTCTCGAGAGCTTTTGGAAATGAGCCTCAAATATACTAGATCTCAAAGAAAAATTTACACTAGATATTCATTTTTAAAAATTGTAGAAGAGATTTTCAAGAAATTGTAAATTGATCCAAATTATGCATGTTATGTCCTTTAACCTCATAATTTTGCTCTAACCAACTTTTGAGATTTCACATATAAAAAGAGGTTGGATCAATTGAAAGACTTTAAATCACTTTCACAATTTCAACAACCTCATTATCAAACATTTATTATAATCTTTCAATCCGTAAGTGATAGTGTTGTGTCTTATTTTCCAATGTGCTCTCCAACATATCTAGATTGAATTTGTGCAATTACAATTCAAAAAAAAAAGATATGACTCATCAAAATGATGGCTTTGGGTTCAATTTAGAGCAAATTACTAAAAATATGAAAAGATCTAAAAAATATGAAACTACTTCGACTGCATGTCTATTTCATTTTACTTCTTAGTTTGAAAAATTATTGAAAATTGTTTGAATAGGATTAGTTGCACCAAAAAGGCAATCAACTCTTATTAAAAACAAACTACAATATTCTTTAGCAATGAATTCATTTGTTCAATCCTTAAAGGACATTGCAAACTTGAGCTCAAAGCTAAAAAATACACCACTTTGAACTTTTTCTATCAAATTTCTCTTGGTATAAGTTCAAGGAGTACATCAATTACACCATGATATTTTTCACTATTATTTTCATTTTTTATTTATATTTTACACTATTTTGAGAATTTTTGTAAACTCTATCATTTACACAAACAAAGTTCATTAAAAAATTATATAAAATTCTTCATTAGTTGTTCTTGTATTTTAGTTAATTTATATCTAGGTGTGATATGCACTAAGCTACTTAAATGATTAAATACAAATATAAACAATGCAACCTACATTTCTAAGATGATATATGTAGACTTTTTTTGGCACCGTGGGGTCAAACTGCACCTTTCAAAACAAATATCATCTTTTCACCAAATAAAAGTAATAGTTTTTTACCCAAAATTTTCCACTTTTATTAAAATTTGGATAAAAAGTGCATGAATATGTTCCTTGGTCCAACACAAGGCCACATATATCAATTCAATTTTGTTAATAACATGTTTGGATATACATTTGACTAGTGTAAGTTTGAAAAGAAAGTGAAAACAAATGAAGATTTGAAACTAAATCCATAACGGTTCAAATAATATGAAACGACTTGGTAGAAATGCTTGATTTCATTTCACTTCTTACAAAAATTTACAAAGTATTTTCCAAAAAGGCAATTGGCTTTGAAATGGTCTCTTTAGTACGCCAAACTATTTTTGTTTCCTAATTTCACCCTTTTATACAAAACAATGAACGAAAACAATATTTCATGGCAGGTGCTAGCATGGAGGGACAAATCAACAAGTGTGAAGAAGAACAGTAAAAAATTACATAGATACCCCTCAAAAAAATTCAACTCATCCCGCCAACTTACCTTTGGCGGATTGGCGGGGCTCAATTCCACCACGGCGAGTTCCACCACCCTACCAGGCGGAACTCGCCACCCCACGCCGGCATCCGCCAAAAAAGTCAGCATGTGTGTGGGGTGATAGATTCGGACACCACTTCAATCCCATCGCGTTGACACACAGCAAAGGCAGATGTGCAACAAATGGGAGGCACGCTATGGAGGTGCTAAAGAGCATCTCTAGAGGAGGCCGCAGACGAGGGGCACCAAACAAGGAATATTTGTTGTTTGGCGTCCCTTTTCCAAGGAGGCATTTTCCTAGAAGAAGCATGGCCCCACGAGTAGACACACCAAATGGTCAAACATCCACTCCAAGTTATTATTTTATTATATTATTAAGAAAAATTTATTTCACTTTTGAAGAGAAACTTTGGTAAAGGTGAGGTGAAAAGACTTTTAAATTGCTTAGTGAGCCACGCCTAAGGATCACTATTTGCTCGTGCCATCTTCACTTTTTGAAGTGGTCGGTCATAATTTTTTGCTTGGCCTGCGTGTGGTGGGGAAATTTCTTAGACACGGGCCGCCCATTGCTCGTGCATGCATCCCTTGGAGCCGTGTTGTGGGCCTCCTGCCATGTAAGTCAGGCCGATATAGCTTCTCCGGGGAAGCTACAATGCCAAACAAGGAATTGTCCTACTATGTGGACCGGTTGGGTGGGGGAGAGAACGACTAAAAATGTCATACGTAGTGGGTTCTCTTCAAGTTGACCAATCTCCACCAATCTCCACCAATGGGCTTGTCCACGGATATCGGTGAAGCTTGCAACTCGACTTCTCCACTCACTAAGGTGGGCAAGACAATCGGTGGTCACTTATTGTCTTTTAGTGTTTTTTCCACCGGACTCATGTACATGGCAGGAGGCCATAAAAAATATGACCTTTCAAATGGTGTTGCTTCCAAGGAATAAAAAAGATTCGAAGTTTCTTATCCTGTGCTGATTGGCCTACATACTTACTAGCCTGTTACAATAAAACGACCACTCCTCTTCAAAACGTGCATGCCACAACTTTTAGCCTAGTACGCAAAATAGTGAAATTTGACACTGTAAAAGTACTTTTTGTTGCTTTATAGTATGAACGATTTCACACTGTASTTTGCCTCATGATGTTCGATTGCTGTTTATTTAAATTGTGTACATTGAATAGTGAAATTAGGTTGCCTTTACAATTAGGTTGTCTTATCCCAAGTAAGTTACTCCACACTCCATCAAAGTCAACAAATATTTCTATGAATACTTTCAAGTGTACACATGGAGGTTCATGAGTTCCAACTCCACCAATAACTAATTCAAAAGTAGTGCATTCTTTTACAACAACAATAAATATTTATTTAGTGTGGAATGTCAATAAATTAGTGAAGGGCAACCTAATTTCACTATTTAGTGTAGTGATAGTGTTTTATTGCTGCTTTGTTTTTAGAATTTATTTCTGGTGTTTGTTTAAATTTCTGGTGACGTGTTTGCAGTTTGTAGTTTCAAAATTTTGACGTGTTTGTTGTTTTGAATTAGCTCCAGATTTCGATTCCCTCGTAGCGAAAGCCAAATAAGTTACCTCTCCTATACACACCCAAAATTCTTACTTATACGTAGAATGTATCGGCATAATCTTGTGGGGCCAGGGTGAACTGGCCCCATCCCTCGGCTGCTCCGAGTAATTACAGGGGTGGAAGTAAAATAAAAAGCCCCTATTTGGGGCCCAATTAATTTACCCGGTACATCCCTCTTGGCTAATAATTTGAGGCCTCTGATTGCAAATATGAATTATTCAGAACTTCCAAATTCTATCGTGCGTGAAAAATAAAAAATTTCAGGGTTTACCGAGTGGCCCAACAAGCGAGGGGGTCAGAGCATCGCCACCAGTCATGTTGAACAGTCTCGGCAACGGCACTTTAGCTTTGCTGTGTATTTTTGTCAGTAAATGGCTCCACACCAACACCCCGTCACTTTATAAATTGTAGCGTATGTCCCGTCACATTCACATTTTCACGGCAAGGGAAGGCCTTTGTAGGGGGCAATATTATATGTCACGTTAAGTTAGATTCTTAGTCAACACACATTGTTCCCTCTATGGATGTTCACATAGAAGCCATGAGAGGTGGACGGGGGCAAGCGAAGAAAGGGAAGAACTTTTGTGAGGTGGAGGAGAAGCAATTTTCTTTTTCTTTTTTGCATGTTTCATAGGACCCAAGGCAAGGTACCGGACAAAAGAGTGGGAATTTCTGGAGACGCATCACGGAGCACTACAACGAAAACAAGCCAGAGGGTGGATGATAATCACTATTCACCATGAGAGAGTGATTTTCATAGTCACCATGGATATCAATCTCATTATGATACTACAAACATAGTTCATGAAACACAAGGGTAAGGTTTGGACTTCAACTTGAATGTTTGATTTTTTTTTAATGAAATCTAAGTTCTAATGACTTCATACATGATTTTATCTTGTACGTGCTACAAATAATTTCTTTATTCTTTACAATTTTTTCTTATAAGGTGCAATTAGAATTGAATGTTAAATTTTATAATTCATTGCATTGTATTTTATCTAGCTTTGCATCTTTTTAGGTTTTGGTTATTGTCAATGTTCTACACATACACCAAGTACAAGTGGCCTTCCTAGTTTAGTTTAGTTGAATTTATAAGCATTACCTAAAATGTCAAGGCATCTCATGCATACCCTTCAAGGATGTGGAGGCGCTTTGGAACCGACCGTTCACAATGCACTCCTACATCCTTAAAGGTAGGAAAGATACCTATCCCTACAAAAAACTCCCATGTATACCCTTCAAGGATATGGGGACGCTTTGGAACCGACCGTTCACAATGCACTCCTAGATCTTTAAAGGAAGGGAAGATACCTATCTCTATAAAAAATTCCCATGGATACCCTTCAAGGATGTGGAGACGCTTTGGAACCGGCCGTTCACAAAGCACACACCATATACTCTTGAAGCATGGGAAAAAACTAAAAGACTTTGTGTATAAAAACATAAGGTTATATAAGGTTTCATACAAAACGCATTCCCGGCAAACCACCAACAATCTAAACCCTACTCCGCAAGAGTGCTCAAGATTTTTCAAGAAAAATTGAGAGCGATAATCCCAACAAAAGCAAGTACCAAAATAATAAYCTGCGGAAACGCTGGTGTCGGCGCACAAGTAATGAACAGAGCTCTGATTGAGCGACGCACCTGAGCGCAAAATTGGTTTTGAAAATTGGATGAAACGACAGCGGGATCCAAAAACCTGAAGAACGAACTCACGGCACAAGACGCGAGGAGCAGACACTTAAGATAGCGGGGGCGGGGGGGGAGGGAGTGGGAATGGATCGGCGGAGGATGAGAACAACAATATGGAGAAAAGCTTGAACGGGAGACGGGAAGCGATGCTTCTTCCGAGTAGGCGGAGCCACAAGGATTCATTCATCCACGAGTTTCTGTTGGAAACCTCATCCATCCAAGATGACCGAGTGTTGTCAAGCCCAGGATCAAATTGGTCAGTGTACCCTCTACCGAGCAACAGCGCTATACAAATAGTGTACATTTCAGGGTTGGGGGTGGTCGCTATTAGTAACCACTACATTCCAACTTCAAAAATTCATAACTAATTTTGTAAAATTCCAAAGAATATGAAATCACTTGGGTTAAATGCCAAGTCCATTTCTCTTTCAAGAAAAATTTACTAAAAAATATTTGAAGAAGTTTACACTTAGCATTTGAATTGACAAAAATTCTGCTTTTGGGCCCAGTGGAAAACTAAGCAGCTTCACTTTCCAAGCTCACATTTTCATGAAAAAGTGTTCAAAATGGTGGTCCTTCTTTGGATTCATTCTTCAAGGCAAGTTGGCTACATGCTTGAAAAGTTTCAAATCATTCGGAATAGTAAACAAACAGGTAAAAAATAGTAATTAGAAAGAAGTAGGAAAGATTCAAGATACTAAATTGTTAAGAATTTTGTTTTGGAATTGAAAAATGCCAATCCTAATGGTTTTAATGTTGTAATAAGAATCTACAACCAATGTTTTTCAAAAATATAAAAAATTGAGTTACGTAAAGGACTTCAAAGTTTATTTTAGAGTACAGAATCCATAACTACCTACAAACAAAAACTCCTCCTAACTTTTGACTCAATGATCAAAATAAAATGATTCTAAGCTTTCCACATACATATAGAGAGAGATCTCAAAAAATAATTTCAAATTTTTATTTCTTAAAAAAATGATTTAAAAAAAATCCTAGGCTGCCCACCAAACAATGAAAATCACATGTCATACAATATCTTTTTAACCATGTAGTCAAAAGTTATGAAAATAGTCTTGCCTTGAAGCTACTCCTTGGGCACATGTTTAAAAAATTTCAAAAAAAACAAACATAAAAACTTCATTCATAATAAGCTATCCCAAATCGCTATGTTGCCAAAAAGAAACGCAATTTGGGCATTTAGAGGTTGAAAATACRACAATTGGGAATCTAGTCAATTTGTACGAAAAAATCTCAAGTTTCCTTTACAAAAAATAGCCTTTGTGCTTTTGCAACCTAGGTGATACCTAGATTAAACTAGGCTAGTTGCTTAAAGATACAAAAAGAATATAGTCATTTTGTCTAATATTTCCTTCACAAGAAATAGCCCTTGTGTTTTCCCTTATAACAAAGTGGCAAAAAATCATGCCATAAATTAAAATACATTGATCTCACTAAACCTCAAATAGGTAAGTGTAATCAATTCACTCATGCTGAGTTGATACCCATCCGAATACTTATATAACCTTGTTGATTGAAAAATTGTGAACAAAATCAAACCATATATGTCATTTTTTCATGAAAATGCCGTAAGAGACCTACAAATCAAGAACCTTCACAAGTTTCATATCCCTAAGAGCATGCCCACCAGGCTGGTATATTGGATGACTTCATCAACAACGCCTGCAAACTACCCCACCCGATTGCTAAAATGGATGGCTTGTTTGCCAACCGGCTTGCAAATTGGTCCGTGGCTTACAAAATGGTGTGCATTGGTCAGATTACGGGTGGGCCTTGCCTTCCAACTCGGCTTGCAAAATGTATGGCCTCCCCATTTTGCAAGTCGCATCACCATCCATTTTTGCTAGGCAAGTGGTGATGCTCTAAATGGAATGAATCAAATCTTTTCATGTAGCCAAAATTATACTCTAGGTGAATAATTTTTTTTTAATAATTATTTCAATATTTTGAATTTTCCTTAACGCCTAAAGGACCAAGGTCTTTTTTCTGTGAAATTGCCATTTCTATAACAAAGAGTAAAAAAAATTGGAAATTTCTTTTTTGCACATCTAACCATAAGATCTTACACCTAACTAGTATGAGGATGTGCGGGAATTTTTTTAGAATTATTGGACCCATAGATTGCAAGATATTTGCATTTAAAATGAAAAAAACAAGTTTTGCAACACATTGTTGGCCTACATTATTTGACTTTGAACCTTCTTGACTTTGAACCCTTGAAGGACGGGCCGGTGGCCGTGGAAATCATGCATTTTTGATACCGTGTGACATCATCTACTATGAAAAGCCAAATATACTCATTGGAAGTCAAAGTATTAAAAAAGATCTTCCCTTTCCTAATACCAAGGATGAAAAGTTGCAATTTTATCCTACACGTTTTGATTCTCTGTCAATCCAAAGGACACAAAACGTCCGTCGAGCGGTAAGGGTTAACTTAAATTTTTTTGCACCACAAAGTTTTGAGCTTTAAATCTTTATGGTGGAAAATTGTGTTAAGAATCTAGGGGGAAAAACAAATTCAAAAGAAAATTAATTTTTATTCTTTAAAAAATTGTTAAATAGAAGTAGGTACAAGATCGCAAGAAAATCTAAATTATTAATATCTCTAAGATGAAATTAGAATGCACTAATCCCAATGGTGGGATTGTTCTTGCATTCAAACTTAGCCACGTGGTACTTTTTTTTTCTTGAAATTGTAAAAATTGCATTCAGAAATGAATCCTAGAAGTTATTTTTTCAAGAAGATGCTCCAATTGCCTGAATCATTCAAAAGCAAAGAAGTACTAAACATTACCCGAATCTTGAAATCTCGGTCTGAGGTCACAATATACTTGCCGTCTGGCGAGCAAATCTGCGGTTCCAACAATGAGCAAATGAGAAGTTTCGCAAACATAGAAATTAAGTTCTTGGGCAAGATGCATCCCAACACACCAACTTTCATCAGTTCGTCTTCATCAACATCCACACGGATGCGGACAATAGCAAAATTTCAGGTTCCAGGTTTACAATTTGGCATTCAATAAAGGCGAGAGAATACCATGTCGGTGATAATGCTGCAACAGTGAGCCAAGAGCTGAACAGGCTCATCAACAGATCCCCGAGAAGTAGAAAATAYGTAGACAATTCCGAACTTGTCCGCCACCATGAACCATGCACTRTCGTTGCTGAAAGTGACTGCACTCACTTTCTTTGTCAGACATCTGCCATTGCATCATTCCAATTTCAGCTACGCAAACATCGCAGAATGCGTCTGAAAGCATTCTACCATTAGAACCCCACCTACCCCACCCAAATGCACTCTTCATAAAATAGATAGCAATGATCAAGCAGCTGCAGAGAAAGTAACCTGAAAGCTGAGAAAGAAAGAGATCCCTGCCAGACCGCTTGCGAAATGGAAACAGTCAAATCTATTCTTGAACAGGAACGAAGCGAGAAGATTCTCAACGTACATGGTCTTGATGCACGACCAGCTCTTAGAATCCCAGAGCTTGACTCGCTTGTCATCACCCACAGTAGCAAACAATGAGCCGTCCACGTTAAAGGCAACTGATCTTATGGCATCCCCGTGCATTSCTGGAACCGTCTCATCCTTAATGTCCACTGCAGATTGCGTGCTACACAATCACCCATGCCAATCTCATGTCAGTGACTACGTTGAATTCAAAAGCTGTCTGAGCTTCTTATACTATGTGTGCACTTCATCCAGAAAACCTTGAAAAGTCATTCCAATGAAGAAGTCTTATTAGAGGTCCCAGTCTGAACAAAGCCCTACAAAAACAAGCTTCTAAAACCTTGACATTAAATCGGCCCTAGCAATATGGGCTTGGCACTGGAATTCTCTTGCAATGCTCGAATCCTTTTCCCATCCGAATCATAATTACTTCAAAAAATATCATGGTTGCAGTGTCTAGGTCCTGGAACGACGGATTGAGGACTGGACTCGATATCTTGCGCAAATTGCAGAACAATCCAATCGAAGAGAGTACAGTGGGCGACAGAGGAATGCAAGAGAGAAAGGACCTGAAATCGAAGATGCGGAGGTGAGCGCCAACGGCAACAACAACACACGCACCATCAGGGCGCATGGAGATCAAGGCGGGGGCCACACTCTTGCTCTTYACGTGCGGGAGCGCCATGGCATCGTGCCCCGCCGCAATGGAGAAACCCATTCGAGAGATAAGCTAGAAGAATGGAGCAACAGTTTGAAAATTAAGACTTCGCTCGTGAAAACTGATTAAAATTCTTGAGGAAACATGACAATGCATCAGTAATGACCCCAATGTTTTGTGATGAACCCCAAACCCTAACTAGAAGGCACAAAACCTAACTATAGCTCTGTTCTCGCGAAGCGTTTCCAATTGCAGAACCTCAATTTCAGTTGAGGACTGAAATTCCAACAGCAAAGGATTCCACGAACGGGTCAGCAAACGACGCGACTCACATGGGCTTTTTTCTTTTGGGGCTTTGTGATGCCAGATTGCAGTAGGAAAAAAATAGTCTGGCTAATAAATGGCAACAACCAAGAAGTTTTTCGCCAGAAATCTTCAATCTATATCGAAGTGATTACAAACCGCTCCAACGATTCCGCCACTCACCTGTTGATTGCCAAAGAGTAGGTGGCCCTGTCCCCGATCTGTGGTCAAAAGAGGCGATCCGGAGGAAGGGCAAGCCAGCTATCCTACCAGCTGGCGTATCGGAAAACAGCAATGACGGAGCAGAGAGGATCAACCGAATGAGAGAAGGGAGTCAGCTCCGGCCAGAGGACAATCAGGGCAATATAAGAGGAACAAAGATGTGGGAGAATGCGACGCTCAGCTAAGATTGTTCATAAAAAGCATATGAATCTGAAAAAGCACCARAGTCAGACARACARAAGTGCTGCTAACTTACCACTGGAACACGAAAAAACTCAAACCCTAACTTAGTGCGGACTGGGCGATGCACAACGACGGATTTCAATCCAAGGAATGGCGATTCCGGCTGGAAAGAAGCTCTCACCCCAATCGTGTACACAGACCCAATGTGTCGGAGGGCACGCAGGAGGTGCGAAACAAGGGCACACTCCTCTTCTTTGAATGTCCTTTGCCGAAGTAAGACATTGAAGTGGTCATACAAAGTGGATCATGCATGGTGAATTTAGTGTCTTACAAGATGATTGTAAAAAAATTGCCCCATATTTTGTACCACATGAATTCTATATTCCTCACCTCTTCCCAATAATTTGCGGCCTTTGATTCCAAATATGAATTCAAATATTTCAATTTTACCATGGGTGACAAATTTTTTTTTTTTGTATTTCCTCCAAAGATAAATTGACCTAGCAAGACCACAAATTGACCTAGCAAGACTACATAACACTAAATCCAGTCTACAAAGTGGGCCCAATAGGATAATTCTTGGGTTCTCCGGGGATAATAGTTGAAACAAGCCTCCTACTTTGAGCCGTGTCTAGGATATGTTCTAGACCTCTCCTAGCTCATTTGGTTGGGGGTGGACTAGCCCCCTCGCTCAACCACTCCAAGTAATTACAGGGGTGCAAGTAAAGTAAAAAGCCCCCTATTTTGGGCCCAATTAATTTACCTAGTACATCCCTCCCGACCAATTTGGGATCTCCGATTGTAAATATGAATTCAAAACTTGTAAATTCTATCATGCGTGGAAAATAAAAAATTTCAGGGTTTTACCGAGTGGCTGAGTGAAGGGGTTAGTTCACCCGGGCGCTAATTTGGAGTCTCTGATTGCAAATATGAATTCAGAATTTGCAAATTTTATCATGTGTGCAAAGTAAAAAATTTAGAGTTTTCCCCTGGGGTAAATGCAGCCTGCTGTTTCTGCCAGCAGGACCCACTTCACAATCACTTTAACGCCCCTGCCGTGCGGCTGCGGTTTTAACAGTCAGTGGCGGCACTGATGGATGAAGAAATCTCTGTCGTTGATGAATGAATCTCTGTCTCCGCAATCCGAGTCCCTCCCRCTCTTGGGAAGAAGCACGGCTTCTTATATTTCCAATTCCAGCTTTTTCTCCTCGTCGTCGTTTCCCGTGTTCCTATCTTTCGCAGAACTATTCCCAAGCCCCCGCACAAGTTGCTGCTCCTCTCGTCTCTTGCCGCGAGTGCGTTCTCCAGGCTTTGACGATCTTTTGGTCAAGCTTGTGATAGAACGGCACTTTCTTCAGTCGCTTTGTATCCAAATCCAGGAACGCTATCTGTTAACATGAAACAACATTACAATCAATCACAGCTCCAATAAAAGCTCTTCAGCGAGGGGAGAAAAAAGCAAAAAAAAMAGTTTTGAAAGAYTGCATGCGTTGAATGCCATAAAAGCCTGATGGGCTGAATTCGAACACTAGAAGAAAACTGCATTGGACTTGTCAAAAATCACGTTTTATTCAACATAAAAGTGTGGGCTGGATTTTGTTGATATCTCCCTTTGTAATCCAAATTTTTGCGTTGTGAAGGGAGAACTCAACAAAATCTAGCCCACACTTTCATGTTAAGTAAAACGCAGTTTCTGTCAAGTACAACGCAATTTTAACAAGTTCAAAGCAGTTTTTGACAAGTTAATCATAGTTTTCTTCTAGTGGAAGTACAGAAATAGGTCCGTCCAATTTTTTCTTTTACCTTACAAATGTACTGTTGGCCTGTTGTTGGACATGTCTCGATAAAAGCCGAAGGTACTGGAAATGGTGTTCCATGTCTGTTGTGCAATGGCCGTAACGTGATCATGAGGCCACAATCTTTGGCAGTGGCTGCAATCAAAAAGTTTCGAACCACACAGCGACTTTCTTCCCAGGAYAGTGATTCGATCCACGCCTTGTCTCTTTTCGTGGGCTCGCTCTCATCCTCCAAAGCGAGATTCGCAACGCTGGTGCTACCTGACTCCACCGTGTCACCTCCAGCTCTAGAAGTCGTGGTGGTGACTGCTGCATCTGGGGCGTCGTCTGCGTTTCATGAGCACACACAAAAAAGAGGGTTTTAGTCAAATTGAGAGCGCTACCCTATTTTGGTACATGATCAAACTAGCACTTTTACAAATTGGTAAGATTCTCCACCCTCGATTGTTCATGATCTAACCACCAAAACATCAGAATGATCAACAGTTTGGGATTGGGATTGAGATCTCATTTATTTTAATTGAATCAGAGGATGCATATTCATGGGCACCTGAACCACGAATTTGCACTCCAAGATAGCATCTAAGGTAGGTAACCCAAAAGCGCCACTAAACTAAAAGCGCCATCTTCACATTCTGTACATTTCCAAATTCAGTTATRTCCCTATGYGAAAGAAACRCTTTTAGAATCAAACTTTGACCYTTCATAACTTTTGCATATTGTATCCAAATGTTGCATTCTTTGGTGCATTGGAATTTCCTTYCACTTGCCAACAAGACAATATGAAAATCTGACCAGCCTTATGATAGTAACTAGGCACAATACCAATTTGTGGCGCTTTGAGGATGCCTACCTTACATTCACAATCATTCCCAGAAAATTTTCYCTTGGTACAGAGCCTTAACTGACCTGCATCATCTGTCATCCCGATAAACTTCTGGTAAGCCAAGATTGCACCCTCAATGTCATATGCATCTAGTTTCTGCACTCTCAGCAACTGATCCAGTACTTTGCTCTTGTTTAGTGCACTGGCCACCAATTGCTGGAACGCTGATACACGTTCCCCCTCCGGCGCTACTGAAACTCCTGCAAGTTTCTTATCCAAAGAGATGATCGCTTCATCAGTCGCCCCGCCATCTTCAGGGCCTCCAAAAATCTCCTCTCCTGCTAAAAATACGCGGACATTGTTTTGTGGTGTCTCAAACAGATCAACAAGGGCCTTGGTAACGCCCTCCACATTGCCCGAGAAAAGATCCAGAGGTGAGTACTTGCTCAAGCTCTTAATCTGGCACAAAATGCAGACAGAAAATTATCAGGAAAAATAATTCAGTTCCAGAAAATTTGAAAAATTAACTTCATACCCCTATCATGATGCTCTCTACAAGGAGACCCATGATTCCTACACGCAACAGGGAGCAGAAGTTGGCATTGCCAGCGTCGTTCCAGCAATAACTTCACT